>JAPFRW010000136.1:0-98869 GCA_030778065.1 Akanthomyces uredinophilus | reverse complement strand
TTATTATACCCTAGAGGGTAGACTTAATAAGAATAACTAGGTACTAGCGAGAAAAAAATGGAAAAAGTTGATCTTAGGGAATTTTAGCAGCATTGTCGATATCGTCGCCCGTATTGGGCCCGCGTCTAGAGTAATCAATCCGAAAAGCTACTTCAAAAGTCAAATCGGCCTTGTGGCGTGGCATTTCAACAAACCTGGCTGGGATTGTCCTGAGCGATCAGCGATACACAGTAGCCAACACTTTACGGCATGTTGAACCAGACCCCTTAAACATTGCTCGCACTGCATATTTCCTAGCACGGCTTGCCGACACGCTAATTGCCCAGTCAGGGCCCCGCCAAGATCTCCCTGCATCTTCTACATGCCGGCCCAACCATTCATTCCAGAAGTATCATTTCCAGGAGACAGCTGCGCCGCTATTGCATGTACAATGCGGAACTGAGCATAAGTTTACGACGTGGTGACGTTGGCAAATTCTCAGCCTAGCCTTTTCAACTGTGTTCAAGAAAACGCAACGGTTGTTTCAAACAAGTTCCTCAACGCCACTAAACTCCGCATTCCTCGTCCCCGAATATTTTCAACGGTCCTCTTTACGATTTTCCAAGGCACTAATCTGCTTGTGGCTTGCCGCCAAACTAAGGATAGAGGCGTCAAAGTTGACGCCAGAAACTACCATGTGTTGTCTGGCTATCCTTGTACAATAGAGGTCCAAGTATAAAAGGCGCGAAAACCCCTCTACCGGAACTGCTAATCAACACTAATTGACCTTGTTTCCAGCACCCTGACGCAACACCATGCTTGGATCATCTTCATTTCTTCTCTTCACGCTCGTAACCTGGGCCAGCGTCGCCTGCAGTGCGTCCAAGCTTGTTACGCAGCACGACGCACCGTGGAATCTCGCTCGTATATCTCACAAAAAGCCTGGGGCCAACACGTATCTATATGATTCAAGCGCCGGAGAAGGCGTCTGCGTCTACATTTTGGACAGTGGCGTCGATGAAGAGAACGCTGTGCGTATCCAACGATCTGGCCCAAGAGAGTATGTTTTCTAACCAAAGCTTCGAAACAGGAATTCGAGGGTCGTGCCAAGCTCGTGAAAAAGTTTTTGGGCAACGACAAGGACAACTGTAAACATGGCACCCACGTTGCGGGCGTGATTGCCAGCAAAACTTATGGCGTCGCGAAAAAGGCTCGCATATACAGCGTCAAAGTGACCGACTGCGCACCTGATCCAGAAGTGACGATTAGCAGTTCCCTTTTGCTGGAAGGACTGAATTTTGTCGCCAAGGATGCTCCGACGCGACACTGCCCCAAGGGTGTTGTTATCAATATCAGCCAAGCCTCCGGCACGAATGCGACAGTCAACAACCTCGTCAACTCTTTGGTGCAGAAAAACATTTTTATTGCGGCTGCAGCAGGGAATAATAATACCGAAAACGGCATTGGGGGTGACGCCTCGGTCTTCTCTCCTGCCTCTGCGGTATCCGCTTGTACTGTCGGTGGTACCGAGATTGACGACAAAGAAGCCCCGTACAGCTATCATGGTAGTTGTGTGGACATTCAGGCTCCTGGTGGGTTCAAGAATGGATGGATTTATACTCCCGACGTTGGCACGACTACGCCGTGGCCATTTGGAAAAACTTCAGCAGCCACAGCCCACGTAAGCGGTCTGGCTGCCTACTTTCTTGGCTTGGATAGGGCGTCTGGCTCTACTATGTGCCAATATATGAAGGACCATGCTTTGATGGGTTTGATCAAGAACCTTCCAAAAGGCACAAATAATGCGCTCGCTTATAACGGTGCTAGTGGTTAATTACCGCGTGCCGAGAAAGGTTGTGCAGAGTTTAGAGGGTTGAGCTGATAGCGACTTACAGCTGTGAATTCTGCTTCATGGCACACCTTTAGCTTAGCGTTAACGTCGAGTGGTGCAGGATACTCCCCATTTGAAGTTTCTGAACTGATTCTATTTACATGACAACTATTTCTGCCATGACAAATCGCACCCATCATAAAATGGCCTCTAGGTTTGCTTTGACCGATTGCTAAGATTTGGGCGTGATTGTAACAGATTCGCAGCCAGATACCACTGTGCCATTGAATGCCTGCTTAACAAACTGCAACGCCCCTTGGGAACCATTCTGCTCTGTCGCCACATGGCCACCAGAGGTATAAGTTGTGAACTTGACGGTTGCCCCATTGGCGCACCACCTGTTGCTCAGTGTCGAAGCGTTGGCGTAAGGAACGATTTCGTCGGCGACAGAGTGATACAGGTACACCGGGGCTGTGGGCGTCTCAACCTTTTTGCGTCCCATCAAGCTGTCGTCGGCAACCTCTGCGAATTCTGATTCGGTAATGAGACCGCTACCTAGAGTCTGAAAGTCGGTGCTCAAAACAGAGATGTTGCCATATTCCTGGACGACGGCTGGTCCACAATTGTTATTCGCGTATTCGAGAGCTCGACGGCCATAGTCTGTCAAGATTCTGTCATAGAGCCCCTGAAGTGTAGACTGATACGCGCTGGGCTTGGCAAGGCCTGCGAGCGAGATTGGGAGAAATCCGCTGTAGCTGGTATCGTCCACGTGGACCAGAGTGCCCGTGAGATTAGCTGGCGTGCCACCCGCGACCCATCCCTTTACGTCCAGCTCCGGCGCGTAGTTGGGCTGCAGTCCTGCCGCCCAGCCGGTGGCAATGGCACCGCCCGAGTACCCGACGCCAATGACCATGGGGTTCGTCGTGAGGGCGAGGGCGCCGTGAAAGTTTTGCACGGCACGCATGCCATCCAAGACGCCCTGCCCAGAGACTCGGCCCGCGGTAAAGGCGGCGTCCGGCCCCGCGTAGTCTGGGGACGCCACAATATAGCCCGCCGAGAGGTAGTTTTGCAAGATTGCCATCTCGGCGGTGGTGATGATGTTTTCCTGCTTGGCACCGAGCTGGTAGGTGTAGCTCGGGTCGCATCTGCTGGTCGCGCTGTCGTAGGCCGTCTGGAACGAGACGAAACGGTCCGACTTGGCGGCGAGCGGCCGAAAGATGGTCGTGACGGTGGCAATGGCCGAGCCGTCGAGGGCGGACGTCCGATAGAGAAGCTGAAAGGCCTCGACAGCTTTGGGGACGATGCCGAAAAAGGCCACCGCGACGGCTCTCTGGCGCAGGATTGCGCCTGGGGCCTGCGACTCAAAGCCAGAGGGCGGCTGGTAGAAGGAGTCGTTGGCTGGCACGGCGGGAGTGATGGCGCGGGGCCGCACCAGAGCCACATGCGCGGCGGTTTGGGGTACAAGCATCAGCCAGGCAGCCGCCAGACTGATATAGTTGAGCCTCATGATGGAGACTTTTGTGGTGGATTGGAAGTTGTGCAGAGGTTTGCCCAGAAAAGCGCGTAGCAAGACCTTATATAGGCCGCATTGCCATTATGCCGAACCGAATACATCTCCGTAGAACTTTTAGAGTTTCAAATTGCCCGAGGCTTTAATTCGAGCAGAATATCAACTGCCGTGATTGCAAGGATATCGTTTTGGCATGCCCAACTCGCATTGGGCACTTTAGCCGCACATGTTCGAGTAGGCTTGAAGTATTACGCAAGCCAAGTGGATGATAATGCGGAGACCACAGGTCTATAATTTGGGTTGCCATGGGGTACTTCTTTCTCTGAAGACTGGTCATGGTCTAGATCGTATTATTCCCCGAACGGTTCGGAACACTAACGTTGAAGATGAATTGCTGTGTGTCGAGGTTCCGTAACTGGTAAACGGCGCGGGGGTATAATCTATTCCCCGTCACAGCGGCGAAATTCGCATGGTAAAAAAATGTACTCGGCTTAATATTCATGTTCATTGATTTACAAACAATGTGGCGTACCTCGAACCAATGTTGCGAGCAATGCGGTGCGCAGGCTCACTAATCTATAGTCGCGATTTCACGCTGTCAGCACTGTTGCAGCCCCAAGTTTCCTTACATCCCATTGCGTTTTGCCATTACTGAACACCTTTTTCGCATCATCAGAGTGTTCCCGATGCTTTGCGGAACGACGAGTTGCCATTTCCTGTCGCGTCGGCCGTGCCCCGAACTGGATTGTCGATCACGGCGGGCTATTAGTGGCGATAATCTCTACCTCTTGTGGTAAAAAGTATCGGCGCTAGTTAATGGGTGATTTGATGAGCAAAGTCACAGAGTGCTAGCGGACCGAGTCCCGACACACCACTGGGAGAGCTAGCGCTGTGCCCAACTCCGATACCAGAAGCCCGGAAGACTTGTTGTGCCGCATTCGTTTTAAATCCACGGATCGATGCGGCGGAAGCGCGGCAAGAAGTGTCGGCTAATTAAATTCGCCTTGATGGGAAGTTGCCTCGGGAAACGGAACTTGTTGAGATCGTGACACCCGAAGGTGGTCTTTCGCTGTTCGGGAAACTCCGAGATATTGTCGTCTTTCGTGGTAAAAGGCGACGGGTGTTTCGAAAAAAGGCAGAGAATAAAGGCAACAAGAACAACGGCGTCAATGAAGATTTTCCCGGAATCGCAAATGTGTTCCCCTTTTCCGCAATCGCCGCGAAGCGTCAATTGATGTGTTAATGTTTCGGAATTTCGACAACATAATACAACACGAGTGGCTGCTACATGGAGTATGGAAACTATAACAAAATAACAAGATTGTGAAAGAAGAAAATGATGCCGACATCACATTTCGCATATCAGCAAAAGAGACTCGGGTCGATTTTACCCGAATACCCCAGAAACAGCAGACCGCGAGCGAGTGCCGAACACGCTAGTAGATTTCAAGTAGACTTCTATTCGACGTCGAACTTCGGTCGGGTTCTATGCCTTGACCCGTCGCCCTTGTTTCAAAAAGCGCTAGCAAACACCAGGCGAGGCTCCCAAGAGCGAATAGTCAACATGATGTGGAGTACTCCCTGGCATAGTGATTGATTAGCGAGCTCATTGTCAGGAACCCCGGATCGGCACAGAGTCTTGGCGGGGCATGGGGCTTGGCGCACACGAGGTACTGGAACTCGGTTGACACGGCAAAGCAACTCGCCGGATTCAACTACACGTTGGCAATCTATTAAGCGAATAGCGTTGTTTCGAGAGCAGAGTATTGGATTGCGCAATCTGCTCAGGAATTGCCGAGCCCGTGATGAGGGACTTTACCTTGCTACTAGTAGCATGCACCTGCCGAAAGTGTTGAGTGAATGTTTGGTCCGTCAAATGACAGTACTCAATTATTCATGCCGCAATACAGATTCAAGCACGCCATATATTCTCCCAGCCTCTCCGGGCCCAGTATGTAGCTCTGCGTAATGTATAGACCCGCGGATCCGGGGCCACTCTCGCTTCATAGAAGACCATCTGGCACTATGTCTGTATGAGAAACTTGCCCTCAATTTGGCGTGAGCAGCTCGTGCCAGTTTAGCACATCTTGATAATGAGAACGACAAGCTGCCTGACATATCCCTTGAGGTTCCAAGGTCTTGCATGGCGGTTACCTAGTTTTGCAAAATGGCTGTGAGACAACCCATCTTGAGCCCTCGGCTTGTCCAATTCTCAATCGTCGCCTTCCGGTCCCATTTTCTTTGTTGGCACGGCTGTTGTAGGCTCCCCCATGCGCCATGCTGGGTGAATTTCTGCCCAGGGATTTTTGTCAATTGTATACTCACTTGTACCTTGGATGATGATGGCTCATAGTCTTCTCGCACAGTCATGTCCTGGCAGTTGGAAGCAATCACTTGTATTTCGTTCTTTTTTGCTGTATTTGATGGAAATCTGACCATGGAATATAATTGCAAGTATTTATCTTGAATAACAAAAATGGAATCTGGCCTGACGCAAAAGCCCTTGGAGCTTATAAGCTCATTGTTATCCAAGCTGCAAAGCTGCAAGACATTCAACCTAACTAAGCCTTGCAAGGAGATGCTTCGCTCCTAGCTGCTGTACGCCGGCGTCGAAAGGATAAGCAAGATGCAAGCCACTCGTAACAGTAAACGCAAGACCTGTGCAGACCGGGTCTCCAACGTAGCAAATGTTCAGAGCCGTGCCATCTTGGGGCAGCTTGGGGTCCAAGTCGAGACTGCCAGCCAATGGCAGCAGAGCACCACTAAACCCACGGGTAATGCTGCCATTGTTTTGGTCCACGGTCGTGGCTTGGCCACTGACCTGGTAGGGGTTTCCGATCAAGAGAGCTGCCTTGATTTGCTTGGCGGGCTCTGAACCAGACAGAGCCTGCAATGCTTCCAGAACGACAGTGGCACCCTGCGAGTAGCCCAGGAGCGCGTACTTTTGGTCAGGACAGGCCGCGTGGCCGTTGTTGATGTAGTTTTGAATGTCCTCGGAGCCGATAAAGGTACCGTTTTGCGAAACATCGGGGGCAGCTGGGTACACGACATCATACTGAACTCCACCGGGAAGGGCAGAAAGAGTGCTGGCGACCATGGTTTTGAATCCAGCAGAGGGACCCTGGGGCTCAAAAGTACCGCGAGCGTCGAGAATAACGTAGTCGTTGCAACTGCCAGCCAACGGTGCGGCGGCTGCTAGAGCAGCAAGAGAGGAGAGAATAACCGTGTTCAACATTGCGGTGAAAGTGAGAGAGATGGACATGAACTGGCGGACACTGAATTGAGGTGGCAGGGTTGGAGAATGGAGAAGGAAAAGCGTTACATAGTGTCTTACTTATATTTCAGGTAGCATTCTCACTTGGCTTGATCGACCGAGACCTCTGAAAACGTCTACTACCAGTGTGCTACCACAGCCTCCCTGTAAGTTGTTGGACCCCCTCACGCCCCTGTTGCCATATCCGCTCGGCTGAGACATTCTTTATTGCAGTCGGGATAACGTGATCATAACTACCTGTATCCTCAATGAACGGCAAACTCCGTCGTGGGTCTTTATTGCAATCTCGCTTGCCTCTGGTACCGTGACAGGGTCAACTTGCGTCGAGTTCATGCTGGTCCCCAGCGCAGCAAAGACCCGGGTCATTTTATGGGCCCCTGTCAAAGATGGGCGATCATCAACAACGTCCCACATTCCATCTGGGGCTTGGCTGGGGTAATAGGCTTTTGGCAAAGGACCAGTTGGGAAACCTCGCGTGGCGTCGTTGCGAACTCCGCAGCCAAGGCGCGAAAGTCGGGCAACTTGAAAGACGAGGCCGAACTATAGTATGCGTCCATTTCCGCTCGGACCATTTGGAGAAAAAGTCTCGACAGTTCTAGTGTTGGTAGCCCCAACGTCCCGACTACTTACTGCTCTGCACTCTCAGCCTCTGTGTTTAATGTGCCGAAAATGTCCCTTTTAATTTGCCGAAAATAGGCCCGACGATAAACTTTTCCACATTAGGCCAGGCGTTCAATGCAGCAAGTCGAGAAGAACGCCATGGCTACCTGATCCACGTACCCCAGACTTTGCGCACCGATTGGGCCGCATCATCGTGCTTGCACGTGTTTTAGCGCATACGCAATATCCGACGAATCGATGCAACAGATGGAATGGCCAGCAGACAATGCTGAGAGGCCATCGCAATACCTATTGCGGAAGGTGGGAGCCGAAATGAGCAGACGGCGCTGCTAGTTTGAGGTGGCAACCACGCGGCAACTGGTTACTTGCCAGAGCTAAATAAAACCCGCCGAGGCCCGCAGTATTGCCATTATACTACAAACTTAAACCGAATTCGTAATACGGCACGACAATTGAAGGGCTGTTGAAGTAGCAAGTCCCCTCGTTTCGTTTTGCCTTGTAGTCAATCGTGTGAGAATTGCTCGCACATGACCTCGCTTAGAAAGGGTAATGCCAAGTACACAAAGCAGCGCAATATCGTGCCGACAGCACGTATTGAACTTTATGGATAGTGGGTAAGATACTTTTGTTTTCTCGTCAAAGAAGCATAAAAATGTTTGTATTGTAAATTTGATGTCAATGTAGCGTCAAGTCCCGCGACCTACAGAGAGCAAGGCTGCCGCTCCAGCCGGTATTCTCCGCAGGCGAACATGTCTTCTAAGACGAAGACATAGAATGATTCTTGTCTTGTACCTAGTGCATCTCGATGACTCGGTTAAATCAATTCACTCAAGCCGGTTCGTGACATATCGGCAGTTGAGCATGGCCCTACAATGCAATAAGCAACGGGAGTAACAATGAGGCGCTCATCACAGTGTGTGGTCTAGACCAGCCGTCGGACAATTTCGTTTATCGGTAGTTCTCCATGATATCGAATAGAAATGTCTGTTGTAAGTCGAGTACGATGTCAAGGATAATCAACGTGGACCAGGCAGGCCGTAGTGTTGTTGCGGGCGGAACGAATGTCCAGATGGATATAAATATTGGCCTACATCCGCTCTTTCACCTGAATCAACCATCAACCCTCACCGAGCAACAATCTCAGTTCTTACCTTGAACAAGCCCACCATGTTCTTCCAAACACTTTTTTTCACTGCCATCTTTGCCAGTACGTCTGGAGCAGCGGCTATCGCAGCCAAAGACAACTGTCACAAATATGTCATCGTCTCTGCGAGAGGCACCCTCGAAACTCAGGGGCCATCCACTGCCTTTAAAGGCATGATTTCCACCACGCTCAAGAGTGTCAAGGGGGGTGTCGAGTATGATGTTGTGTATCCGGCCTCGGCCGCCTCCGACTCGACCTCGAAAGGCGTTCAAGACGTCGAGGAATACATCAACAAGGGCCTTGAAGCATGCCCTGATCAGAAATACGCCCTCTTGGGATATTCTCAAGGCGCCGGCGTCATCTTGACCGCCATCAAGGACTTTACGGGCACTCCTGCTGAAGCGGCCATCGAGGCTCTGCTCCTGACCGGCAACCCCTACCAGGTGGCCAACCAGCCGACAACTGTCAACGCGACCGGAGGCGATTCCACTCGGGGCGAGCACGGTGACTTGCTCTTTCTCAACCCGTCCATCGGGCTGTCGCAGCATTGGGTCGACAGTGGAAAGGCGTTGAACATTTGTGCCGAGGGTGACAATGTCTGCACCAATGCGGGAACAGGACTGGGCAAGGCCCACACGAGATATGGAACAACTCCCAGTGTTCAAAAGGAAGGCAGCGATCATCTTATTGCCCAGCTGAAGTAGGCGAAACAACTACTAGTATAGAAAGCTTGTTTACAGCTATACCATCTACCTTTGTGCTGTAGGTTAGTTTCTGGGCGTTAAAGTGTGGCTTGATGCTAAGCTACAATGATGTGGTTTTATTCAACTTGGTTCAAGTAATCTTATGAAATCATTACTGGTACTCTTCTTTTCTTCATAATGATGTAATGAAGAAAATGGTGCATGTTACAGTTGAAAGACGGAGAACCAGAGGTCAAAGCCGAGACTACCGTTTCGCTGCTCTCTGGCAAGGCTCACACAGCAAGCTGTTCGAAGGGCTGGCATGCTGATCCCACTATGGACTCAAGCGACCGATCTAATGCGTCTTTCCATTCAAGTACATGTCACGGCCAGGGAGTAAATTCAAAGATCAATTAAAAACAACAAACAGTGGCTGGGGGAGCTGGTCAAACTGGACCGCGTGCCAAGTCGTTTAATCAGTGCTCGAAGCGCGCCTCTACAGCCCCGAGCGTCTCGCCGTCCATCTCCAGCGAGAATGTCATCACGGCGGACTCGAAAGCAATCACCAAGTCAAACGCCACCCACCAGCTAGAGATGCCGTCAGCAGCCACGTTCCCAATTTTGCCCCTGTTCTCGCTGTACTTACTACGGCTTGCCAGCACCACCATGAGCCGGTCCTTCGAGCGGGGAGCCGGTCGGCGCAGAGTAGACCTCCAAGCGCGGTTTCCCAACGCACCTTGTAAACTTGGAGGTCGGTACGCTGCTAATGTCGGCGTACAAAACGCAATTCTGCTTGGTTGTGGGACTCTTTGAACGGTGCATTGGCGCAGACCTGCCCCAGCGTGTCAACAGCAGGACGATGCCGCCAAGAGGGCTCAACAGCTCAGCTGCGCTTACTCATCTTCGCATTCAAACAGAACCACTTTGAAAATTGCTTCGGATGGCGTATAGTCCTCGGGAATGCTCTTGAGAAAGGGAAGCCGTATTCTTTCGCTTCTGTTGATGCTGTCGCCGACTTTAATGTACCACATCATCTGAGCCAGGTTAGAAGCTGATGCCTGTGATTCTGCAACTGTTTTGGCGACTTGCCCGCTTGACTTTCAGCTCTCCCGTATAGTAGTGGAAAAACGCCGCCTCATCTTGGTCAGTTTCACTGTTGAATCGGGAAATGGCCTCCACTCCATAATGACGCCCTGCGGAGACAGTGGTCACGACTGCATCGTCCGACATGCGCGACAGAGCGGCGCCTCTGCGCAACATTGTTAGCCGGTAGACCGCTACCCAACTCTTTTGAACCAAAGAGAAGACATTAAAGAATATTACATACTTGGCTATAGCGGCCCAGGCGTCGTTTGGCTGCACGATTCTGATACCTTGGTGGGCCTTTTCAACCTCTCTTCGAAGATATTCGCTACTCCCAAAGCCGCCGACCAAGAAAATGGCCTTGGCTGTTAGCTTCGTGAGTGATGATCAGCAGATGGGATCTGGACTTGCTTTGACGACTTTTTGCTTTATTTGGACTGAGAGCACTTGTGTCATTATCAGGTCCAGTATGTCGTTTACGACGGGGTCAAAGATGGTTTTGACATTTTCCCTGCCTAGTAGTTAGCCCGATGGATACGACAGAGTAACTCAGATCCTACCCGGTCATTCTCCATTCATTTCCCATCAAACCTTTTTCTTCGTCCTCTCCAAAGCTAGCACGGGGAAAGGAGACGTAGTATTCCTCGTCCAAGTCTCCCGTGAATCCGGGCTTGATCTCGTTTTCAAATTGCTGGCTAGCTTTGATCATGCCCCTACTATCTTTCAACTCCTGCCATTTATGTTTAGGGACTACTCTTTCCACGGCCGCTTTAAACCCGCGATTCAAAGCGATGGACCCGATCATGGCTCCTGCGAGGTCACGTCAGTAGACTCTTTGCTAACGAAGCAGTGAGAAATACCCGAGCCTGGGACAATTTCTTTCAATTCCAGCCTAGGCTCAGTCTTTTCAATTTCGTAGGAAATTAAATCAACTGTGCCTCCACCCGCATCACATATTACAATGACGTCGTGTGGATCGAGAAATGCGTCGAGACGTCGAATCGAGTATAGAGCTGCTGCTTCGGGCTCTTTAATCAAGGTGACTGGAGTGATGCCAGCTGTTTTGGCCGCCTGATTTATCGTCAGCTCAGCACTTTCAATTTTTCCTTTGGCTAGCAGCCCCAAGCTGTCAAGGGAGAGAATGGGCTTGCACCTCCAGAGTCGCATTTTTGGCGGCATCGCTCCAGACCGCAGGTACTACTCTCTTCATGAGCGCGTATTCCGAAAGCAGGCTAAAGTTGACCAGCACCTGACATGATGTATTCCGTCTCAAACGTCTCGAGTACTGCTAGTGTCATTCTCTTTTCAATCTGGGCCATGGCGTGCGATTTCAGGGCGCGCAAAAAGTCTGCCGCGACGTCCTGAGCAGTCTTGGAAGGCGGCAGCAACATCAAGCTTGACGCGACGGCCTCTTGCGGAACATGCCAGGGCATTTTCTGACTCGTATCCAACAGAAGCTTAATCTCAACAATGCTCTCGTTTGCGGTTTTTAGTTGGGCGCCCCATTGCATCTTGTCTGCGTCACCCTGGACGTAGTTGACCATTGTCGGGATCTTGACCACTTCGAATGGGGTGCCTGGCGAACAATCAGTTCACGCTCAATACACGAAGTAGGCTCTTTGACATGCCAGGCCAGTCAGTAATGACTTCGAGCGTCTTGTCTCGGGAGCCAGGAAAGCAGTACGCCACCCCCGAGTAGGTAGTTCCAAAGTCGATGGCAACGATGAGGCGTTTTGTGTCCATGGCGCCTGGGTCAATGTCGCGACTATATTTTGTAGAATATATATCGTATATTTGGACTGTTTTTGGTATTATAAGCTGCTCTCGTCTGATTCTTACAGCGTTCAAACAGGCTGTAGTGGATTGCCGTTAGTTGCAACGTCGAGGAGGACCAGCTCCGCAGGTTTGCATGAGGCAGTAAAAGAATGTGACCCCTCCTTGCTCTCTTTTCATCCATTTCAAGTTATTATTCGATAAATCAAGTGCAAAACCGGGGCTGTTGTGCCTGCAGATCCACGTGATCCCATCATGCACGCCTGCAGATGAGGCTGGCGCCTAATAAAGTGCAGGCCAAGGTGGCGATTCTTTACCGCTCTACTGACACACCAGACTGGGGCCGTGCAAAAATGCTTGGTAGAATCTATGACTCGTTTGTTGGCTCGTCCAGCGCTGTTTCACAAAGCTCTGAGGAGGATCAAGCTTCGACTGCGAATGATACATCTCCAAATCCTCATCATCGCAGGCAGACCGATCCGGAAGCGCAGGGGTTGGGCGCGAGTGTCATACCCCGCACCTCTCAAGATGAATCGATGCATCAACTATGCATCGCGTTTACAAAAATCGGGCGCGATGACCTGTCCCGTGAAATGGAGACTTTATCATGGCGTTCTCAGAGGACTCTCGTCCAAAGCATTCGAGGCTGTGTAAGTACCTGGCCTAGCACCGATGAATGAATCCCCATTGAACAAGTCCAGATGACAGAAAATGCTCAACATGACCATGCCCCGGTAAATCTGCACAATGTTAGCCACAGGCCGTTGCTGAGAGGGAGTGTGGTTGACTTGGAAGATGTGAGCCTCCCAACGTCCCCCGCGCAAGGTTGCCACAGCTTTCACTAATAATTTGTAGAGAACAGTTGCACCTCTCAAGAACCAATCGAGTTTAGCGGCGGAGTCGGACGCTTTGCTGCAAGCTAATATAGAGCTGCAATCGAAACTAGACTTGTTAAACGCAAAAGTCCACCATCTGCAGGACAGCGAAAAGGTGATGCTTGACGCCATTCTTGACAAATCGGCGGGAAAAAAGCCGATGGAGCATGATATGAAGAAGCAGTATGAAAGCTTACGAGCTACTGTGAAGGCAATGGGCATGAGTCGCCTATATGCCTCGAGTGGAAGATTGGCCTGCCCGTATGTGGCCCGACCCTCTTCTGACGATGAGTTTTACAGAAATTGGGAAGCGTCGGACACAAGAGACAGAAGACTTCTGATTAGGATGCGGATGTTTAAATTTCTCCATGAAAATATTCTGGGCCAGACTGCGTTTGGCGTACCGGCTATTGCTACGAATTGTCGTTTGGAACGGCGCAGTTTCTGGACCATCGAAAAGTCGTTGGGTCAACTTGAAGCAGCGCTGGAGGACCGCGCAAGTAAGCTTGATTGCTACCTCACAAGGAATGTTTTTATTAATAGTGCAAAGTTCCCGCGCATGACATTTTTGAGTGGAAAAGAGCAACGTTGAAATGTGTCCAGTCTTGTCAGCAGGACGAGGAGTGCAGCGAGCACTGGGCGTCGAGCATGTACGACATCTTTGAGCGTCTCATCGTAGAAGACGCGGAAAGTGTGGAGATTGAGAAGCTCCGACAAAAGTTCTCGCAAGCCTGCCGGGCTGCGCTCAGAATCAGACTGGCCATGCGAGGCCAGGAGAAGCGCTACGGCTGCGTTGTGCTGGAGGAGGGGGAGCTCTTTGCCGACAACGAAGACATTGCCGATTGGTCTGCAGTGTTTAACGGCAAGGTCGACGAGCCAGGAGAGCACATTTCTTTTACACTATTTGGAGCACTTGTAAAGTATGTAGAGGACGACGGTTGTAAAGCGATTCTTGTCCCTGCAGACGTGGCAATGGTCAGCCAAGCAGACGAGCGCCGCTCGAGGTGATTGGTATCCAGATTCAGTAGATACAGTCTGATTCAAGTGCTCGGCTGCTCATCATTTTCTCCACACAGATTTGATCGATACGCCCCAGAAAAGATGGAGATTTAAGGCCAACCAGCAACCAGAGGTGTCCATTCGCTTGGGCACACGAATGGCAATTTTCGGCGGCCGCGGGCGCAAAAGATGAGCCACTTTGAAAGCTGAAATGAATGATGAAAAGAATCCCTCTTGAAACCACAAGCGTTTAGGTTGAGCGTCGATCATAACGGCAGGATGCTGCCTCTCTTTGAAAATGAGCCAGACGAGGCTCCATCTAGAAACACACGCGGCAGTACACACTATCGAAACGACAACATGGCAGCCTCGCTTCGAAAGTCACACAAACTTGCCACGTCGTGCATTCGTGCGGGTACGAATAGTGCCGGCTTAGAGTGACGCTGCTTGCGGCCGCACGACGACGGCCGTCCGAGATTGATGCAGGGTCGTCGTACAAGTACACTCCGGACGGCGCGGACGACTGCCGTTCCGCGTTCCGCGCTCAAAGACAAGAAAGAGCTTGGCAACGTTCGGCGAGGATGACACTGAGTTGCAATCAAACTCGGGAACACGCAGATGGACTCATTTCCGTGTGTGACGTTGTCCCGCGACAACTGCCGCTTCTCTTCACGGCAAGACTCCCCGCCCCTCCATCTCCAGCTTTGACGAAACGCCTCGCAGCTTAAGAAAAAAAAAATAAAAAAAAATCATTCCCGGCGCGGAGCCGACCGTGCCCTTTTAAATCAGCAGATGTGGTGATGATGACCCCGGGGAAGAGGGGGGGGCAGATGTGGGCGGACGGCAGACGTGGGGGTTTATTAATATTTCGCCAAGCGAGCAACGATCTAGAAAAATTCCACCCGTCTTCTCCAGAAAAATTTCAAGATGCCCATTTCGGTAGTAGGCGCCGGCGACGATTGACGCCATCGTTTGGCTCCAGGAAACCGTCGGCGCTAGCTCTTCGTGAGAATCGCCTGTTTTGGAAATGCTCGCCGAGAGTTTACATGACATTCACCATCTAGCCTCGCAGCACGATGGAGACGATCCCCGCCGCCCCGTGTATAAGCTGTTCACTTTTGATGCACCGAGTGACGTAGAATTCCCGTTTTGGGTGGCTTGCGTTTGCAGAGGCTGATGCGTTCGCGATATATAAGTTTCTTCACTTGACCTGCCTCACCTACCTCCAACTCTCCAACATCACCAACCTCATCATTTTTTTTTTGGTTACATCTTCCTCTACACAAAGAAAAATGGCACCTTCTGCTCTTCGTGAATCAACCCCGCCGGCCGTCACCAAGGCTGCCGGCCAGGCCCTCGAGGACATGTCCGACGCCATCGACGACGTCAACACCATCAAGTACGACTCTGCCTCTCAGTTCGACACGTCCAAGGACAAGACCGTCTTCCGCCAGTACGAGTCGGCCTGCGACCGCGTCAAGAACTTTTACCGCGAGCAGCACGCCAAGCAGACGGTCGCCTACAACCTCGCCGCGCGCAACCGCTTCCACTCGGCCTCGCGCGCGCGCCCCGAGCTCACCATCTGGCAGGCCATGGAGAAGCTCAACACGCTCATCGACGAGTCGGACCCCGACACGTCGCTGTCCCAGATTGAGCACCTGCTGCAGTCGGCCGAGGCCATTCGCCGCGACGGCAAGCCGCGCTGGATGCAGGTCACCGGCCTCATCCACGACCTCGGCAAGCTGATGCTCTTCTTTGACGAGCTCGGCACCCAGGGCCAGTGGGACGTTGTCGGCGACACCTTTCCCGTCGGCTGCGCCTTTGACGAGAGCATCGTCCTCGCCGACTCGACCTTTGCCGCCAACCCAGACACCCGCGACCCCGTCTACTCGACGCCGCTCGGCATCTACGCCGAGGGCTGCGGCCTCGACAACGTCATGCTCAGCTGGGGCCACGACGAGTACCTGTACCACGTCGTGCGCGACCAGTCGACACTGCCCGACGAGGCCCTCGCCATGATCAGATACCACTCCTTTTACCCGTGGCACCGCGAGGGCGCCTACCGCCCGCTCATGTGCGACAAGGACTGGGACATGATGAAGGCCGTCCAGGCCTTTAACCCCTACGACCTGTACAGCAAGAGCGACGACGTGCCGAGCGTCGACGAGCTCAAGCCGTACTACTCGGAGCTGATTGACGAGTTTTTCCCGCAAAAGGTACTCAAGTGGTAGCGCTCGAGGGGTGGTGAGCGCGCGGATGATTCACGTATTCAAGAGTTCAACGGGTCAGGGTGCTGCAGACTTGATGTTTTCATGGCCAGCTGCCTCTACGATTTTGGCATTTATGAGGACTGCATTTGGCCGACACGGCAATTTAGGGCGTTTGGGATAGCATTACAAATTCAATCGATTAGTTAAACAAAGTAGCCCGGGAAACTCCGTGAATGCCAACGTAGAATACATTTTAGACCTCCCAACATGGTCCTACACGCCTCCGACATGACAGCTGATTCTTCATGGCTCCCACATGACAGCTGATCCGTCAAGGCTCCGACATGGACAGCAGCGCGCCCGCCTGCCGCAGCAGAGCCGCCGTCTTGGCCATGGCCATCTTGGCGCCCGCCCAGTCCTCAGCCTCAATAAAGTCCCGGATCGCCGGGAACAGCGCCTCGTCATTGGTCGATAGCAGCGGCGGGCCAAAGACGATGTGTTTGAATTGTGTACGGTTGGGAATCTAAACCAGTCAGCATTTTAAACGACAATCATTGGGGGAAAAGAAGCACAAAGTAAGTAGTATCAGAAAAAAAAAAACTCACGCCACCGCCAAACTCGGGATCAAGAAGCGCCGTCTCAAACTGCGCCATCTTGTCATTGTACACGGTCCGCGCCGCGCCGTACTCATTCGACTCCCAGCCGTTGTTCGCCAGCACCGCCGCGTCCCACTCCATCTCCCACTGGCCGAAGCGCTCCGCGTTGTGCTGAATCATGCCCGCCGCGTCCTTGAGCTCTTCAAAGGAGAGCGCCTCGCGCGACGCCCGGTTCTTGGTCCACGTCTCCAGGTTGCCCAGCCACGTCTGCAGCTTGTCGCCGTAGCGGGCCACGTCAAACGGCAGCACGGCCCGGTCCGACAGGTCCAGCAGCAGCAGGCCCACGACCTGGCCCATCAGCCCGTGGTACACGAAGCCCGGGTCGACGACCTGGTCCACCAGGTCAAATGTGTCGTAGCTCGACCGCCGCGGGTACGCCTCGCCCGCGAAGCCGACGTGCATCGAGCTGGTGCCCGCAATGTCCTGG
This sequence comes from Akanthomyces uredinophilus, assembly GCA_030778065.1. Lineage (NCBI taxonomy): Eukaryota > Fungi > Ascomycota > Sordariomycetes > Hypocreales > Cordycipitaceae > Akanthomyces > Akanthomyces uredinophilus. The sequence continues at coordinate 81,804 of JAPFRW010000136.1, read as the reverse complement.
AACGGAATGTAGTCGCTCGGGTCCACCCCCGTGCTCAGGTCCAGGAGCTGCGTGCTCTCACGGTCCCACAGCGTCTTGAGCGTCTCGTTGGCCACGGGGTCGACGACGCGGCCGAGCGCGTGCATCAGCGCCCTTTCCAGGAGCGGCGACCCGGCGGCCGAAAATGTCGTGCCCGTCACGGCGTCGTTGAGGTCAATGTAGGCGTAGGCGTCCTTTTTCAGACGGTCGAGGTTCTTTTCCACGAATTCCGTCGACCCAATCAGGTTGTACTCGGCCGCATCCCACGACATGAACTCAATCGACCGCAGCGGCTTCCACCCCCGGTCGACGAGATCGCCAAAGATGCGCGCCAGCTCAATCATGACGGCGGTGCCCGTGTGCGGGTTGGTGGCGCCAAAGCCCATCGAGTCGCGGTGGTTGCCGAGGATAATCGACTTGCCCGCCGTCTCCATGCCTTCGATGCGTCCGTACACGTTCCAAATCTTTTGCTTTTCCACCTCGTCCTGCTCGTTTTGCAGGCGCACAGTGGGAGAGCTCGAGTCGCCCGACCACCACTCCACGTCGGGCACCGCACCGCTCCACTCGGGAGGCAGCGCGTGGCCGTGGCCTTTGAGGCTCTGCAGCAGCGGCTGCGCATCTCGCCAGGCCAGCGGCAGGCTGGGAATCTGGACCAGCCCAACGGCGTCGCTGACCTTGACGCGGGGCGACTGTTCTTCGCTCTCCCACTGCGGAGTGAGAACGTCTCCGATGATCCAGTTCATCAGGCTGACGGAGCCGCCATGCACACCATCCGCAGGCATGAATCTACCCTGCGGAGCGACGTCGCCCAGAGAGAAGCCGTCCTCTTTGGGGTCGTTGTATACGAGGACACCGACAAAGCCATGCATTTCTGCCAGCTTGACTTTCAACGCGGTGCTCTTTTCAGTGCCGCCATTCCGCACCAGCGCAATCGCACCCTCCGTTTTTACTTCGTTGGCCTTTAGTTTCTCGTGATCCGCTTTCGAGCCGTAGTTGACGTAGATGAGCGGCCCTTTTACGTCGCCCGATTTGGAATGCGCGTGAAACGCAAACGTCTGGCGGCCGGCCGTCTCGTGGTGGCGCTCGTCCTCGTCGAGCTTGGCCGTCCAGGTGGCCTTGCCGCTGTCGTCCAGGAGTTGCACGTTGCGGCCGTCTTGGCGGGGGTAGTTTATATATACAAAGTATTCGTCCATGACCACGCGGTCGAGGCCGGCCTTGCTGAACATGGCGTGAATGTCGCGGGCGGCAGCGTAGTCGCCCTCGGTGCCGGCGAGATGGGCGTAGTTGGAGTAGTGCTGGACAGACGCCCGCATGCGCATGGGCTCGACACGCTGCTGCAAAAAGTTGCGCAGGTCCTCGGCGTTGAAGCGCATGCCGCTGGTGAGTGGCGAGTTGAGGCCGGAAAAGAGGCCGCTGGTGAACAGGAACCAAAAGAAGCCAAGGATTATAAAGAGCGCGAGGATGCGCGCAAATGTGAGGACCAGGAACATGGTGTTGACCTGGGGTATTTGAAAGTTTTCAAAGCTGAATCTATTGCTGGAGCCTGCCGAGGGCTCTTCGGTCGGGGTCTCGGTCTCGGCCGGCCGGGAGGGGAGCTGGATGCGCAGACGCGGTAATCTCGGTCGCCAGGACCACTTCCACGAGGGAATCCGCAGTCGCTTGCGCCACGTTGAGCTCAGGGAGCGATCGGGCTCCTCCATGTCCATCTCCTCAATCTCGCGGCGCACCTGCTCCTCCTCGGAGTCGCCGTCGCTGAGCAGGCCGTCGTCGTCGGATTCGTCGTCGGTCTCGACCGTGGGCGGGTGGTAGCCGGTGCGGCGGGAGGACTCGCCATTGCCGCCGGGCTGCCTCAGCAGCGACTGCTGTTCCGTCTGTGTGGCGCCGCGCTGGTCGGCGGCATCGCGCGCGGGCGGCACCCAGCGGCTGCCGCCGGCGAGGGCCTCATCGTACGTCGGCGGCGTCGGGTCGTAAAAGGGAACCTTTTCAGAAGGCATATTCGGTGCGCAAGGCCATCTATCGTGTCTGGGGGGCGAGTGTGTGACAATGCCGAGCGCTTTGAAACAGGTGTGCAGGGAATGGGCGAGGAGCAATCGGAAGCAGAATAGACAAGGAAATGTGTGCAAAGAAGGGTCAAGACAAGATGCAAAAATTAGAAGGATAGATAGAAATGGATGGCCAAGAGGGAAAGGTTGGGCCGACGTTGCAAGATGGCCGTTGACTACCAGTACGCTTGATGCTTTGGTGGTGACGCTGCTCCGCCCCAAATTTAGTGGCCCCTGAACCGCGTGGATGGCGCTGTCGCCAAGATGCGCCCTCATGCGCTCATTGGACACTCGGCAATTATGGACAGACATTGACGGCATGGACAGGCATGGACAGGCATGGACAGGCATGGACAGTGATGGTGCTTGATGAATTTACAGTGCGGGATATCTGAGATAATTACAGTGCAGCATCCATTGTCTGCACATAATTAATCGTACATCTAACTCGGATACAACACCACTCCCTCGTATTGCCTGCTTCGGATATTCTCCAGCGTCTGGTGGAAATGCTTTTTACTCGTCTCAATGGACGCAGACTCTTGCTGGTTTCCGGCCAGATTCGAGTGGATGAGCTCAATCAGTCCGTTGAGATATTTTGTCGTAACCTAGCTTGTCAGTACATGCCGCGGTAGATGACTCTGTGGATGTGTGGATGAGCCCGACTTACCGACTCGTTTTGCTGGTCAAAGTAGTAAACGTAGCGGTCCAGAATCTCGACAAACAATTCAATCGACGTTGCCGTTTCCATGCACGAGTCTGCCACACGGAGAGCCCGCTGCAGACACTCGAGCACTCGCTTGCCGTCCCGGTATAGCTATCTGGTCAGCACGCCTACATGACTTTGAAAGGCAAACTTACATCAGAATCTTCCGTTTCTCTGTTGCCGGGAATGACATTGGCCCACCACAAGTGACTGGCCAGATACACCGCCCGGCACTGGTCGGGTTTGCGCAGCAGCTTGCTTCCATGCTGGGCACACTTGGTAATGAGTGTGTCATAATTCTCCTTGCCAAAGTTGCGCGTCTGGTGTAGCGACGACGCAATGACGCACACAGCCTGAAACTGCGCCTTGGAGTCGGATACGGCTTCTTCGTACACTGTAAACGCCTGCGCAAAAAATTCGTACGCAGCTTCCTCAAAGCCCGTCATGTCGGCAGCTTGGCCCGCAGCGCAAAACAGTCGCAGGGCCATCTCGGATGCCCCAGATCCATTGACCCGCGTGTACAGGGTGCTAAGTGCAGAGTGCATGAATTTGAACAAAGCGTTGCTTTGCGTCTCCCAGTTGTCGTCCAGACCCTCCCTCGCCTTGAGTTTGCGCGTAAGTCGCAGGCTAGCTGTGATGAGCGGCGGTGTCGTGGTGCGAATGCGGTCACCGCCATCGGCCAAGGCTTTTCTCGTCATCTGGAGAAGCTTGAACTGTGTATCGTTATCTTCGGCCTGCAGCAGGTGAATCATTCTCGCCAACCAGCCCTGCTCCTGCATCGTCTCGTCAGTCTCCACAGGGCGGCGCTGGGTGGCGGAATAGCCTTGCGCAGCCTGGTTGCCTTCCTTGATGAGAACCGACATGATTTCCAAGACATTCTCCAGCTGCTCCGCCTTGACCACCTTGGTCTGGGTCTTGAGCAGGGAGCGAATAATGTTTCCGGCAACGGCCCGGCGAGTAGGATAGGATTGGGCCTGGAATAGCGGCACATATGTAGGCAGCGACAGGGCAGTGAATATTGACACGTAGCGGTCCAGCGGCGCTTGCAGCAGGGCCAACAGACTTTGCTGCGCAGGGGTGGAGTGGAGGTCGGCATTGTTCATGTTTTCCTTGGTTTTGGTGGCGGCATAGGCGAGAATTTGGTCGACAAAGTCGAGGCGGTCGGGGTAGTTGTTGAGTGCCAGGTTTTGGAGCGAAACAAGCAGAGCAATGGTATCTTGGATCGGCAGGTGTTGCGCCTCGACTAAGTTCTTGACTTGGGAAAAGAATACCTCGTAAAGCTGTACGTTGCCATCGCTGGCCTTTGTTTCTGTCCCGGAGGTTGCTGCTTCGGCTGTGTCAGATTTGGGCGCGTCGGGGTCGGTTGCGTCGGCATCGGCAGCGCCGTTTGTATCTTTGTCCTCTGATTCTTCTCTTTCGCCTTCAGTCTCGATAGCTTCCGCCTCGCTGGTGTCTTTGGTGTCCTTGGTGGCCTTGATGTCATTGGTGTCTTTGGTGTCTTTGAGCTTGGCCTTTTCCAGCAGCTTGGCGAGAGCCTCAGTTTCGCGGCCTTCTTGCTCAGGCGACTTTTCGGCCGAGGTCTCCCGCTCGGCAAACTCGGACAGTCTGTCCATGAGGCCAATGACAATCGACTTGACATTGACATGCGGGTTCAGGCGAGAGACGGCGCCGAGAAACTTGTCGAGCGTGTGCAGGTGGTATTCGTCGGGAAACACTTGGGTAATGACCTCCAAAAGGTACTCCTGCGCCAGCACGTCACGGCATTGGACAACCTGTTCCAGAAGCGGCCCGAGAATGGTAGACTTGTAGGCCTCAAGATCAACCAATTGACTCAAGCGCACAATGTTGCTGCCCACGAGAAGCTGCAACTCTTTTCGCTCACGAATGCGCTGATCCCTTTCTCTCGAATGTCCCTGATGCTGCAGACGAACCCAAAGCTTGTTCATCTCGACAAAATTGGTGAGGATAAAGTTTATAGAGTCGCCGCGATTGCCTTCCGGGCCATCGCTATCGGTGGTGGGAAGGTAGTCCCTAGCCTGCCCTGAAAGATAGTAACGGAGGAAGAGGCCGCGGATGGGGTGCTGGACGCCGCGGCTCATGTCCATCATATCCTTCATGAGCTCCTTGACCGGCGCATCCGCGATGCCCATGTAGGCAGTTCCGACGGTGACCATGAGGTAGAGGCGAGGGATTATGTTGCCGGCGTACTGGACGAGCTCGTAAAGATCGGCGAGGTGGTTGACGGGGTGGTTTTCGCGGAGGTGGACGGAGAGGTAGCGCAGGGCGTCAAAGACGGCCATGTAGAGCTCGTAGTACTGCTTGGGGCCGAGGCTGCTGGTTCGCAATTCCGAGACAAGAGTCGAGCTGGCATGTTAGCGGGAAACTGGCGACAGCAAACTGCCGAGACTTACCAGCACTTCAGCGCATCCATCAGCTTGCCAGGCGTGTCGAGACATTTCCGCATGAGCGACGTCTGCTGTCGAACGGCGACCAGGGCGTCCTCCAGGAGGCGGGCCTGGTCCTCGGGCGGCGCGGGTGTCGTCATGGCGGTCCCGTTGTAATCACCAGATTGCAGTAGCCAGTGGAAAATGTTGCCGTGTTGAGACAATGCAAAGATCAAGATGCGGGATGACGATGTTGCGAAGCTGGGCTGGCCCGTTTGGAGCCTCCACCGCAGTAGGTGGGACGGTGACGCGCAGGCAATCACGTGTACCAGATGTCATCTACAACAGCTGATAGCGACGAAGATTTATTCCAACGAATTTGTTCACGGTAATTTCAAGGACGTATATGAGAGTTCACTATTTCTTGGGTATTTGCGGTCCTTGACATCCTCTGCGATATTCCGTTGCGCCCGCGCATACGCACCTTCGTTTACGCCATTATGCCGCTTCTCTGTTTGAAATAAAAATGATTGCGCCGCATCCAGCTTGAGACGCTTCAATTGGAACTTGTTGCCTCGTATGATGCAGTAACGTAACCAACTTCAGTCTCGTGTGTTGCCGACTACAATTCACGAGGGTCGCCGTGACAGCAACAAGACGAGCGCGGGGATCCTATCCATCGACATTGAGCGGGACGTAATTTCCAGACAGGAGCAGCGATATCTAAACAAATGCATTACAGATGGATAAAGACGCGAGCTCGAGAAACAGTGGCTGCCTGGTTGCCGCTAAGTAAGCCCGAACAGTGGCGCAGCCTCAACGGCCACGTAGATTGCTTCCACAACATCATGTTATTTCGTATTCGTCCGGCGACGGTGCAAGACACCAATTTCATCATTGGCGCCTTTGACTCGGTTATCCCGGTGCTCATTGCAGCCGGAAACGTCGGACAATGGGGTACCGAGCTCTTCTCCGACAAAGACGGCTTTCCGGACTCGACCCGCGACGACTTGGTACAGTCGGAGCACTTTCGCACGACGGGACAGGGCGAGCGCATGCGTACCTTTGTCGCAGAAACCCATGAGTCTCCGGCTCCCGTCGCATTCATCACCATCCGGGAGGGACATTTTTCGCAGCATCTTTCCTCTCTCGGCGCGCTAAAGGCATCTCTGGACGAGGCAGAAGGCTTACCGGGCGGATATTCCTACATTGACGTGCTGATAGCAGACCAGCGTGTGCCGCAGGACCAACGCCGAGGAGCTGGTGCGGCCCTGATCGAGCATGTCAAGCAGCACACGAGAGATATTGGGGCGCGAGACGTGTACGTCGATTGCTGGTCCGGCGGCGACGGAAAGCTGGTGCAGTAGGTGTAAATATAGCTACATCGTGGCCTACAGACGCTGACTTTACAGGTACTATCACAACGTGGGCTTCAAGTCGGTCGCGCCGCTGGAATTCAAGAAGAAAGACGGCAGCATCTGGGCTGGGTTGTTGATGCGTATGCAGCTCGATGCCGAACAGTAGTGCCCTGACTATTCCCCCGAGTTGATGCTGAGCGGGTGTTGTGTATATTCATAGTCATCTTTATTATGCTATCGTATTGCAATGTCACGTCTCACTTCTGCGTCTCAAAGTCTGCCGCAGACACAAGACGGCCGACGACCTCGTACTTTTCCGTAAAGCGCGCCTCCCAGCCCTCGACGGCCTCAATCTGCTCTGCGTCGAGGTCCTTGAGCGGGTCGAGCGGGCCGTCGAGGTCCTTGGTCAGCATGTCCTCGTCGAAGCTGTGGCTGGCCAGGCCGCGGCTGGCGTCGCGACCGGCAAAGTTGGCGTAGGGGCCGCCGGGGCCGTAAAAGTTGCGACCGGTCGAGACGTCAAAGACGCGGCCGCGGACGGCCATGAAGACGGGGCTGCCGTTTTCGCCGTTGAACGGCAGCAGAGTGCGCGGGGTGTAGGTGCGGAAGACGACGGGCGGCGGCGGCTTGGGGATTTCGTGCTTGGCGGGTGCGCGGAAGAGCGTGTAGACGACGTAGACGACGGCGGAGACGAGGATGACGTTGAGGGGGGTGAAGAGGGAGTCGCTAGAGAGGTTAGACTCGGGTAGAGGCGAGGGGCGCTGGGACGGTGCGTACCTGGCCGGCCCCTTGGCCGCCTCCTCGTTCATGCGTTGTTGGACGTAGTCCATTGCGTTGTGCGTGTATGCTTGTATAGATGGGATGTTGCGATACCTTTGATGAAGGCTTCGATGGAGGCTTTGATGGAGTGCGTGAATAGAGCGCGCGCTGCGTTGTCGCAGAGGTGTTGCGTCGAGGTGGAAGCTGCTGGAAGTTGAAGCCGAGCCGGCCGGTGATGTCAGATTGCTTATGCAAGTTGGGCTGAGATGGCTGTGCAGCAGTAATACATGCAATAAAATTGCAGAATCCCGAGACTACATAGAAAAATCAAGTAAAACCAATTCAATGACGAGAATACTTTTGCCAGAAAATTAATTGCATTCAGGTCTAGTACACTGTTCAGCACTGTCATTTGGTGCCGTAATCGCTTCCGCTAGTCTGTCGCAGAATAGCACTGTACAGCAGCTGCGCGTATGCCCAGGTCTCGGGAGAGTAAACATGGACAATTCGTCTGGGTTCCTACGCTAATCAGTGGCAGCCCACAGTCAATTATTGCCCACGATCAGCCACGAGCTTATTGCACCCACTCGGCACTCTGCCGATAGCAGGCCTGTAGGTCGGGTGACTGTCGGGAGGGTCTTCGGCATCTAGATGCTCCTGGAGTGCAGGCTACCGGGGTCCGGGGAGCCGGGTCCAGTCTGGAGTCACCGCCAATGTGTAATATCTGCAAATCGAGATGAAGGCAGTGGTGGTGCCTGTCTGAAGTTGCTGGGTGCGCAGAGCAGTGGTATGTGGCGTGAGTATTGGGCAGAACAAACAGCTTCAGTACCTGGTACTAGCAGCGGGATCAACCGCTTCAATGACGACGAAAGAGTAATTGGAAGAAAAAAAAAAAGAAGAAGAATGCCAAACAAAGCAGAAAGAGGAGGAAAAAAGAAAAAAATACCACCAACTCTGTGCCATTCCTCACGATCCAACATCCAGATATCCGGGAGCTGCAACTTTCCACCCACTGCTGGCAACAGGCGGTCAGAGCCTGCTAGTGCGCTACGCCGGATCCCAGGCCGCATGGTCACGACTCGCAACCTATTCCATCGCCTCCATTTCTCCAGTTCCATCTGCAATCTCGCATCCTCGTCACCATGTCTCTGCATTGACGCCTGTACACCCTCGGGTCCTTCACTCTAGCCGTCTGCCAATTCTCCCGCCCTCGCACGTTCCTCAGCGGCCTTTCAGCGTAGTGCATGCTACTGCACAGTACCTACCTATGCACCCTGATATCCCGGGGCCACTAACGAAACGACCACTGACAAAGTCAAACGACTAGACTGCCTCACCACACCACAGGCAGACGCCCGCCGTGCCGTGACAAGCATTGCATCTCTGCATTGTCACACGTCGCATTCCATTACACAAGCACGCCCGCTGCGAGACACAGTGCCCTGCTCAATTGCCTGGCCTGCCCATCACCGCTCAGCCTCAACCAACATTGGCCCGGTGCTGCAGCTGGCAGGGGCCGTTTCTCAGTGCACGCTTTGATTGCTCTTGCCTGCTTGGATGCCTGTCGCTACCCGCCAGCAACCCCGTCGCTCGTTTGACTCTCACTGTGCTCGACATCAGCCGCTCAATCGACGGTAGGGTCTAATCGCTCTTCTTCATCGATGCTTGACGCCTTCGACTCCGGTCTGTTCTGTCGATAGCTCAAGTTGAACTGGTTCCATCGTCAGAATCTGATTCAAAACGCCCAACGCACCACTCAACCTCAACCAACAGCCGTCATGGACGCTTCCATTGCGGCCGTCCCCTCTCTCGCAACTCTCTGCTACCTTTATCCGACCACCGTCTTCGTCTTTTCCGCCATCGCCTCCGTCGTCGTTACCTGCACCCTACAGGACTTGAATGAGGATGGTAAGCCTCTGAGACCTAGCAAGGCCTTTATCGTCGTCTCATACGCTCTATTTCTGGCTACTTATGCCGCACAGCTCGCCCTGCTCTGCACCCATGCCATCCTGATCCATGCTTGGACTGTCGACGAGTATGTCATCATTGGCCGTATGTCGTGCTTCCTCGTGTTTGGCATCCAGCTCAGTCGCATCATTGACTCTGAGCATCCCTCGCCTATCCCGCTCTGGGGCTCCGTTGCCTTGTCGTTTGTCTTTGAAGTCGTCATTACCGTTTGGTCAACGATTTCGGGTACTACCAAGCTCTCTGGCGCCTTTCTGCTGTCTGACTTTATCTTGAGCGTCTTGCGTTGCACGGTGCTCGCTGGGCTGGGTTCCGCCGCCATTCTCGGCTGGTGGACTGCGCCAGACCCAAGCCCCGAGGCCGAGTCTCTTTTGCCCAAAGACAACCAGCCCAATGGCTACGGAACGCAAACCGAAAATGAGGCAGAGTACAACTGGGAAAGAAGGCGCCGTGAAGCCCGCGAGGTCATGGAGAAGCGTCTCAAGCAGAACGGCAACTGGTTCCAATACGTAAAAGGATTCATGGTGAGAAGCTTCCTTGTCATCATCTTGTTCATATGCTAACTTGCCAGATTTTATTTCCGTACGTGTGGCCGGTTGGACACAAAGCATTGCAGATGCGAGCTTTTGCCGTTGTCCTCTGCCTCTTTGCGTCCAATGCACTTCATCTGCTCATCCCCCGTCAAACCGGCATCATCATGGACAGCCTCAGCGGCACCAACACTGTCAGCCCTTGGATCGCCGTCTTGACATATGCTGTACTGCGTTTGGCCTCATCCGAGTGCGGCATTGAGCTCCTTCGGCAGTGGCTTTGGATTCCCGTCAAGTACTTTTCCCACGACGCGCTTACTCGTGCAGCCTATTCGCATATGATGCATCTATCTGCCGACTTTCATGATTCTAAGAGCTCTTCAGACATGCTCATGGCCATCCATGGTGGCAGTGCCGTGTCCAATGCTGTCGAGAGCATCTTTCTTCAGGCTACCCCCATGTTGGTCGACATGATGGTGGCTGTCGTCTACCTCTCTGTCACGTTTGGTCCCTATGAAGGGCTGATCACCATGGCCACGGCCACCATTTTCCTCCATTGCGCCAGCCGTCTTGTGGCCAGGTCCAAGACTGTGAACCGGAACAGAGTTAATGCGCTTTATCAAGAGCACTACGTACGTCACTCTGGACTATTGGGCTGGCAGACCGTTTCTGCATTCAACCAAATTGGCTACGAGGATAACCGGCACGCTAATGCCGTGGCAAACCGTTGGCTTAGGGAGCAGCAGTACGTGCTGAGTTGGCATATTTCAACCGCGTTTCAGACCATTGTACTTTCTTCTGGACTCTTGGCCTCTGCTTTTCTCGCCGTATACCGCATTCAGAATGGTCAAGCCACCTCTGGTCAATTTGCCATGTTGCTCATGTACTGGGCTCAGTTGACCTCACCACTGCAGTTCTTCGCCAAGCTGGGCAAGAGCATGAGCGACGACTTTATTGATGCTGAGCGTCTTCTCGACATTATGAAGACCAATCCCAGCGTCGAGAACAAGAAAAATGCTCGTCCGCTCAAGTTTGTATCCGGCAAAGTCGAGTTTGACAAAGTTTGCTTCAGCTACGACGAGCAGAAAGGCGTCATCAAGGATGTTAGCTTGGAAATTCCTGGTGGCCAGACTGTGGCGTTTGTCGGTGCCACTGGAGCTGGTAAATCAACCTTGCTCCGCTTGCTCGACCGTTTCTACGACGTGACTGGTGGCGCGATTCGCATCGACGGACAAGACATTCGCGATGTTGACTTGTATAGCCTCCGCGACCGCATCGGCATTGTGCCTCAGAACCCCATCCTGTTTGACGACACCATTATCAACAATGTTCGCTATGGCAGAATCACGGCCACGGATGAAGAGGTTTACGACGCTTGCAGAGCTGCTTGCATTCATGATAAGATCGTGGGCTTTACCAATGGATACCAGACTCGTGTTGGGGAGCGTGGTGTAAAGTTATCAGGCGGAGAGCTTCAGCGTGTGGCTATTGCGCGTGCAATTTTGCGCAAGCCCGATATTGTGCTGCTGGATGAGGCAACTAGTGCGGTCGACACCGACACGGAGCAGCAGATTCAGCTTTCCTTTAAGCGTCTCTGTCAAGGCCGCACCACCTTTATCGTTGCCCATCGTCTTTCAACCATTATGAATGCGGATCGCATTGTCGTCATTGAGCACGGCGAGGTGATTGAGAGTGGCAGCCATGACGAGCTCATTGGCACCGGCGGACGGTATGCCGACTTGTGGTCGAAGCAGGTATTTGTGCAGCCCAAAGGCGCGCCTGTCAATATTACCAAGGCGATGGATGAGCAAAAGGGCTTGAGGGAGACGTTTTCCGAGCACGAAAGTACCCAAGTCTCTCGCACTGGTAGTGACAGTGGAGACGAAACGCCCTTGTCTGAGCAAGACTCCAGCGACGCCGTCAAAGCCACCCCAAGAGTTGCGCGTGACCGTCTGACGAGAGCCTCCATTGACAGCGATGCTCTGAGCAAGGCTTCAAAGCTCAATCCCGTGGCTCCCGAATTCACACCGCGGGCCATCACCCCCAAGGTCATCGCCAAGACGAGCGATCACGACAAGCTGAGTTCGTCCGCCGAAAGGGCACGGCTCTGGGCTGACGAAGTCGCCGCTGCTGGCAGAGTGGATGATGCGCAGCCTGAGCTTGTGGTGCCCAAATCCAGCCCCGAGGCTGGGGACGAGTCAAAGAACTCTAGCGCTTAGAAGCTGCCAGAGGAACCAACGGACTCGGTTGGGAAAATGCCCGACGTACAGTACAAGCACCCTCGCTATTCGCGACGCGTCCAGTCAAAGAGCGATCCACCGTACGGAGATCTTGAACTGTCAAAGTCCATCCCGTTCGAACCCCCAGTGTCCAATGTATGTTTTACAGCCCAAATTCGAGGAAACGTGAAACTAACTTCATCAGCGGCGCAGAGTGTCGGCGCCCCATGCACATCGCACTTCCATCCCCAAGCCCAAGTCGGCTCCCAATGTTGAAACTCCCAGCCGAGCCCCGTCCAGTGCTTTGCCTAAAGTAAAGGAGGACGCAGAGTCAAAGACAGAAGATGAGCGAGCAGAACATGGCAATGACGAAAACGAGCCACCAGCCCACATTAGAGACGGCAAGGCCACGGGAACGCTTTCCAAAGGCCGTGGCGCTCGTCGCGGTCGTGGATGGCTCCGTGGACGTCGCGGGCGTGGGCCATCTGGCAGCCTGCGAACACCATCGTCAACCACTGGCACAAGTTGAATATTTGCTCACGTACACGCAGCATCGCGCTACTTTATTGTATTATTCAAATCATTCAAACGCATCATTGGTGTGGAGTGGCGTTTATAGCATTTACACATGACATGCATCGGGAATGTTAGTATGAGCATTCATTGAGATGTCAACAAGCATTTGTATTGTGGCGGCAATGAGAGGCATGATGTTGTATTATTTACCTTATAAGCATGGTAGCTGAGTTGTCGATGCAAGCAAATGCATCTCTAGGGGACATGTATAGTAATAATGCATTATTTGCTTGAGAATTCTAAACATGTACGAATGCAACTAGATTTGTCATTGAATCATTCTAACTTCTATCAAGGTCCAGCGCCAGCACCGCCAGCACCGCCAGCGCCACCCGGAGGAGGACCGCCGCCGCCGCCCATCATGTTGCGGGCCCTACTCGTGTTAGTATTTTAAAATGCAATGATGAGAGCAGAGTGCTTACATTTCGGCAATGTTGGGATCGCTCATGAGGCTGTTGAGGTCGGGCATGCCGCCGCCGCCGCCCGCGCCAAACTGGTTGGCCATGTCGCGGATGCGGGGGTTGCTCATGAGGTTGCTCATCATGTCGGGGTTGCTCATGATGTTTTGCGCCATGCTGGCAAACATGGGGTTGCTCATGATGGAGCTGAGGTCGGGCATGCCGCCACCGCCGCCGCCAGCACCACCCGCGCCGCCGCCGCCAAACATGCTGGCCAGGCTGGCAAAGTCGGGCATGCCACCGGCGCCGCCCGCGCCGGGCGCGCCACGAGCCGCGACGTCATCCCCGTTGGCGTCGGCGCCCGATTCCTCAACGCGACGCTTGGCCGTCTCGTAGCCCTTCTTCATGGCGTCGGAGCCGCCGTTGCCCTCGTACTCGATGCCCTTGCCGTAGGCCTCCATGGCGCCGTGCGCGTCGCCGAGGGCGAAGCGGGCGAGGCCGAGGCGCGACCAGGCCTTTGTGTAGGCGGGGTCGAGGGCGACGGCGGCCTCGGCGTCGACCTTTGCGCTCGCGTGGTCCTTGGCGGCCGAGTGGGCGGCGGCGCGGTTGCTGAGGAAGACGGCGTTGCCGGGGTGCAGGGCGAGGGCCTGCGTGTAGAGGTCGATGGCGGTGGCGTAGTCCTTTTGGGCCATGGCGGCGTTGCCCTGGCTTTTAAGGCCGTCGGCCTCGCGCTTCTTGTCTTCAGACACTGGCTCGGCGGTGGCAGCGGCGGCCGTGGTGGCGGCAGCGGCGCCGGCCGTGGCAGTGGCGGCAGCAGCGGCGCCGGCAGGGTTGTTGCGGGACTTGGCAACCTCGTAGACGGAGTAAATCTGCAGCAGGCTCTGGGCGCCAATGGCCGAGGCGACGGCCGCCTTGTCGGTGGGGTCGACCTTGAAGGACTCGGCGATGCAGTTGACGGCCACGTCGATGGAGTCCTTGTCGTCGGCGGTCAGGGTGCCGTCGGTGGTCGAGGTGGAGAGGAACTCGCAGATGGCGAGGGCGAGCTTTTGCTTGGAGGTGGGAGTCGCCTGGTGAGCGGGTGTGTTAGCATGGACAATCTAGCATCAGGTTGCAGAGGTGAAGCCCGAGCTCAAGGCGGTGATGCTGTTAATGGCGGGGTAGAATCGAGCAGAGGCGAGGGCCATGGGGGGTTGGGAGGGGTGCATCAGAAGAGGCATTACCATTTTAACGGATTTTGGGTTGAACGACGGGGAGACGAAAAGGGGGTAGAGGTGAGAAGACGAGGAGGAGGAAGACGAGAGCGAGATGCCGTTGAGCGGCGGTGATGGGGGGAGCGGGAACAGGTCGCCGTGGGAAAAAAAGGTGGGCGCGGGCTGGGCTGGTTTTCTGCCGACACCCCGCGGTGAACAGGGTCCAGCTGGAGCTCGGCGCTACGTAAGGTGCGTGGTGTGCCTGGGTGGCGATACAGCCGTCACCGTCGGGGTAATTGCTTCGCAAGGACACATGTTGACGCGATTAATTAGTAGGTAATACGTGAATTAAATTATGTGATTTCTGGCAGCCGGAAACACTACAAGACTCCGAAACTACGCATTTGTACAAGGACTCAGGTTTATACAAATAGGCAATACTTGTATAAAGATTAGGTGATTTCTGGCAGCTAAAAACACCAAAAGACTCCAAGACTATGCATTTTTGTACAGTAAAAGTGATGTTACCCCTTGCTTCTGTAGCCCCCTGCGTCAGGTCCCCTACTTCTTCAGACGTCTGGGTCGATCCACGTTCTTGACCCGACGGTTCGACAGCGCCGCCACCTTGCGCGTCTTGGTGTAGACGCGAAGAATGTCCCGCAGCACGATAAACAGGCAGCCGCCCACCAAGCTGCGGCCCCACTGCTGCTGGAAGAGGCCAGGACGGCCACCAGCGCCGCCGCCAGAGCTGAAGCGCGTCCACGGATTGCGGAGCGGCGCGGCGGTCCAGTCCTTGGGCAGGACGAGACGAAGGGCCTCGCCGGCGGCAAAGGAGACGCCGGGCAGGATGAGGGCGGTCACGATGGCGTTGGACACGCCGGAGAGGATGGCGCCGAGACCCATGCGTCGAGCCGGCGCGGGGGGGGCTTCGTGGTTGGCCGGGGCGGCTGGAGGCACAACCGGAGCGGGAGCCGCATCGTCAACCAGGACCGGATCGTCGTCCACCAGGGGAGGAATCTCATCGGCCGGGATGTCACCAGCTTCAGCGACTACAGCGACATCACCGGCTCCGTTGGCCTCACCATCCTCGCCAGCCTCAAGAGCCGGAGCTTCTGCAGCTACTTCCGCATCGAGAGCATCGCCAGCGTCAAGAGCTTCGAGCGCGGCTTCGTCCATCTCCACCTCTTCCACGATAACTTCAAGCATAAGACCTTCGTCGTCCTCACCGTCGCCTTGTCGCTCCTCTGCGCGGAGGTCGATCTGGAACTCTTCAATTTGCGCGTGGTCGTCTCCCTCTTCCTGCTCGAGCGCGTCAATCAGCGTCTGCAGGATGCCGACGATGCCGCCCTGCGCCTGCGCCGCATTACGCGGCCCGTTTCTGCCGGCGCCTTGGTTCTGGTTGCCGTTGCCGTCGTTGGCGGGCTCTGCCCGCGGCTGCACGGGCGGCAGTCCGAGCAGCTGGCGGTTCAGCCTCGTCTCATAAGGCAGGACAAGCTCCTTGTAGAGGTTATAGTAGACGGAGCGGATGTAGGGGAAGACGGCCATGGCGAGCTGCGGGGATGGCGGCCAGGTAAAGAACTGCTCGTCGTGCATGACGTGGTAAATTCCATACTGGAGTCGTTAGAGCAAGTCGCTAGAGGCCGTGTCGAGTACTTACAAAAGACGCCGTAGGCAGGAAAATCTTGTTACTCCAGCCAGGCAAGATGTGTCCCACAAGCAGGGCCGGGGCAACATTCATCAGAACGAGTGCGTTGGTGATGCGTTCGCGAGCAAAGGCCAGCGGCGCCGTGCCCAACGCCGCACGTCGGCCGTCCATCATCATTTCCGGGCCCATGACGAAGCGCATCATGGCGTCCTTGCCAGAAAACGTCCACAGGGCCATGGCGCCATACATTTGCAAGCTAAATTGGGCGCCCATGGACAAGGCCGTAAAGAGCATGAGCGGGCTCGTCTTGGTGAAGCGCTTAGCGACCACGTCATTGAGCTTGACGATGGGGTCCCAGGGCCCCTCCATCTCAATGGTCGACTTGCAGACGGGGCACTTGAGCGGGCGGTTAGAGCGCTCACAGTCCGTCACCCACGACAGCATGCAGTCTTGGTGCGCCTCGAGCGTGCACGGGCAGGGGTCGACCCAGCTGCTGGGCGGATCCGAGGGATCCTCGTCGGTCAGGCAGATGAAGCAGCGTCGCGGCGCGTCCGGGGCGCGGGGGGCGTTGATGGCATCCACGGCGGCGGGTGGGAGAGTCGGGCTCGCCTCGGCGGGCGGCGCATCCATGTTGCCCTGGTCCATCGATACTTTGATGGTTTTGTTTGGGGGGGGCTTGCGAGGCAGCTATTGCATGTTCGGTCGGGCGGTAACGGTGGCAGATGCGCGCGGCAGTCGGGGGCAAGGAAAGCGCGGGGAAGAAATGACGGCGAGGAAATGTGTGCAGCGATGAAAAGATGAGGCGAACAAAAGCGAATGTGCCGGGCCGGCGCGAATCAGGCCGACGGCGATGAAGGTGGTGATTGCGCGTAGTTTAGTGACCGAGGCAAACGGCGTTGAGCGTGGTGGTGACTAACTACCTAGGTAGGTAGTTAGAGCGTTGATGTCACCACCTGTGCGCCTGGCGGGCTGGCGGAGCCGGCCAATGAGAGCAGCCCACTGGTCAATTGCTTTGGAGAGTGAGTTGGGATGGATATATCTATGAAGAAAAATCAAGGCAAATTCGAGTATTTCAAGACTACCTCAATATCATCCTGATTTGATCGGAAATTGCCTTAGAGCAAGAAGGCTTGCCGATAGCGTGCTAAAGAGGCGTGAGAGGGCAGCACACCATCTCACCCTCATCATACCTCAAGCCATGCACCACACGGCCTTGCTCAGTGTTGACTGCAGCCATGAGGCGCGTCGAATTCATTTTTCATAGGGAATGAAAGTCGTTCTTCAGCCTGGTCGACACTAGTTTTAAATTAATTCGGGGTCATTCGCTCGAGTCGTGGCATGGCTGCCGGGGATGAGGCCTCACCGGGTAAAACTTGCTCAACCAGCCATGGCCAATACACCTCAGATCCGAGTGCCGCGTGTCAATCACGCAATGTCGTGATACTACCGTGTAAAGAGAGCAATGGAATGCATCTCCTCTCCAGAAACAAGGTTAGAAAGCGGTTGTTTCCGCCCCGCGTCGCGGCCCTGCGTCGGTATGAGCAAGTTACCACCCGGATGGCCCAGCCCACCCTCCCCCAGCGTGGCCACCACACTCGTTATAAAGCACCGCAAACCTCCTCACCTCAGACATCCTTGTTTACGCTCTCATCTGTATAAGTACCCTTGGTGATGCATCGTCCGAGAGAGGCCCAAAGCGTCGAAGCGCCATGCGCGACGACGGATGGCTTGCATGCCCTCCCCCCTTGACTGCACCGGCGAATTCTCGACTCAGAAGCCCCCCCGCACGCGCCCCGTCTGTCATGAAGCCGCCGTCGCTGCCGCCGCACACCGAGCTGGTGCGTCGCGTCCTGCTCGGGGTTGAGGTGTGCATTGTCCTGCTGGCGACTGTGCATTCAGCCCATGCGACGATTACTGCCGGTCGTCTGCAGCTGCTGCAGTGTTCCGTGCATGGCGAGTGCGCCACGGAGCCGCCGCCACAAGGCGAAGAGGTTGCGAGGTATGTAGTTGATGCCAGCTCAGCCTGCGTTTCTACGACTTGGTGCATCAGCGCTACCTGCTAACAGGAAGAATGACAGTCTAGTGAGCTCCGGCCTGGCGCTGGCCATTCTCTCCGACATTGTCCTGCTCGCCCGCCTCGCGCTGCTGCAGCTGCGGCACTTTCCCCGGCTCGTCGGCCTGCTCTACGACCTGCTCATGGCGGCGCTCTGGATCCTCGGGCTGGCGCACCTGGCGCTCGCTCTCGACGCGGCGGGGACGGCGCGCAATCTCAGCAACGGCGGCAGCCTCGTCGACACGGACGGCGACAGCGTCGTGGTCGGCTGCTGGCGTGCGCGCGGAGTCGCCGTGTCCACGGCCGCCGCCTTGTTCTACAGCGGCCGTATGCTGTGGGAGCTGTTTGCCATTTTTGCGCACGGCAGCGCGCCGACGAATGCCGAGTACCGACCGATACAACAAGACGAGTGGGAGCAAGGGGACCTGGAAAAGGGCCGCGGGGTTGCAGTCGTGCATTCGCCGCAGGCGTACAGTCCGGTGCTGGCATTCTTTCCAAGCGACAGCTACTGAAGCTGCCCAACGGCTGTGAGAGACTGGGAAGGGGGGGTCGCTGAAAGGCTACTCACACGGCATCGCTACATGATGCGAGGCTGTCTCGGAAAGTGTGCTCAATCTGCAGCCATATTGGGGGGCACCCGATCCGGACGCCAGAAGAGGGGATGCATCGCAGCGACCCTTGGGTACCAATTCACACGACAATTTTCTGGCTGGTTTGTTCTACAGGTTTTTCATCACTCATGCACTCGGCTTGGTCACGGATGTTTTTAAGCAAGTTTGTATTTATAAAGCTAGCTCAGCTGACTGACAAATTTATTTGTTCTGTTGAACCATGTTAGCCAAAGCGAAACCGACCGAGAGCATGTCGAGACGAAAACGTACGGGGCAGTTGGCGCAGGTGCAGCCAGAGCCGCAGTTGCAAGAGCCAGAGGTAGCACAGCCGCAGTCACCCATGATGATGAATTTATATGTGTTTAAAGGAGGTTGGTTTGGTTTGTAGATTTTTGTTTCTCGTTGTTGATGTAAAGATTGACGAGGAAGGGGAAAGAGGGCACAGACTCTAGAAAGGTGGGCTATTTGTAGGCGCACCATGAGAAGAGGGGGAGGGGGGGCGAACGGCGGAAGGCATCGGCGTGCATGTCTTCTGGCACCAACCTAGATTTGGGGTGATGCTTCTGGGATAGTCCCTGCAGATGGATGAAGGTAGAGACGGTGACGTACTAGGTAGTTAACACACACTAAACGGACAGGCCACTGCTCTTGATGTTTGGCTACGGCGCGCATGCTCTGCTACGCCATGGTACCTACACAGAGGAGGCTTTGCCACGCCGTCCTAGGTCAGCGCCTGATGGGCTGCTGCGGACACTCCACATGGGCCGTTGTCCAGGGGGCCAAGATGGCAACATCTGTCGTGTCTTGAGCAAGTAAATGTCATAATTCTCGTCCATTTCTTCACCATTCTGCTACGTGTCCAGCAGGGGTGTTTGTGTCAATGGTTCTCTTCGTCTAGACTCCGCACTCTCTCCCCCGAGCTGTTCAAGGTTTGCCTCTACGGCTAAGCCGACGGCGAGAAAGTAGGTTCGTCGGAAGCAGAAGAAAAAAAAAACTCGAGAGTGCGCATTCCTAAACAGCTAGATTACGTAGCTGTGAATGACTAGTCTTCCCAGGACCCCGATGTCTCGCTGTCGGATGGAACTCCTAAAAGCGTTCACGGCGGGGTAAACTCAAGCGGCTGAGAACTACCCTAGAGTTGACGCTGAATGACTGAATCGTTGAGCAGTGCGCCTCGATCTCTTGATAAATTTTAAACTTGGACTGCGTGGTTTTTTTTTTTTTTTTTTTTTTTTCACTGGTCTGCCTATGCTTCGAAGCCGAAGCCACGCAGATCACGTCGACGTATCCTGGTTGCGCTTCCATGCCAGCTGTGTCCTCACCACGTGAGCAGCAGAAGATGCACAATGTTTAGAACGACAGGCAGAGTTACAGTTTTATAGCAGATACACCCGCGCACAAACTCAGCAGTCAGCCAGCTTCGTACAGCCGCGCATGTACACAGATATTAATATACTCACCTGGGTTCTGCAATCAAGCCACGGAACCATCTTTGCGGCATCATCTACTCAGAGCAGATCATTTCGCTACTCGCGCGGGCCATGACGCAGAGGACCCCGCCACCCCGTGGAGGGGTAACCAGGACCCCACAGAGGCGTCCTTGTCAGTACCTTTGGTGGGTAGTAGATTAATTTTTTACTGTTCACATAGTCCACTCTATTCACTCTACACAAATGGGAATAAATACGTTGAAATATTGGTAATTAGCTTACTATCTGGAAGATAATTTGCCGGTATTTTACAATATTATAGAATGTACGAGGCGCTGCGTCCTAGTAGCATCAAGCCCTACCATCACTTTTCCTGCCCACTTGGCTCTCCGGCGCCAGCCACATCTGCAAATTTCACAGTGACGCTCCGAGTAATTGTCCGCAAGCGCACCATCCACGAACTGCTAAACAGCGGGGTACTGTAGCTCCAGACGGCTTATAGCTACCAGACCAACGTGACCGGATAAACTCGTCGCTGCCGTCCAACTCGCCGTCCAATCTGGCCTCCTTCATTCTTTCTCGCCATCTATCCCGAGTCCAGACAACCTGTTACACAGCCTGCACCGCATCGGCTTACCCCGGCCAACGACCGATCTCTCAACACCACTCGCGCCATCACCACACGCCCGCCCGCGATGGCCTCGGTCCCGCTCGTCAAGTCCCTGGCCGACATCTACCCGCAAGACGCCCTCGCCCAGCAGTCGTCGCGATGGGACGCCCTCTACGCCCGCTTCCGGGCTGCCTACGGCGGCGAGGCCCCGGCCTTTGTCGCCCGCTCCCCCGGCCGCGTCAACATCATCGGCGAGCACATTGACTACTCGCTCTACTCGGTGCTGCCCATGGCCATCACCGCCGACGCCATCATTGCCGTCTCGGCGCGGCCCAGCAGCGGTGGCACCTGCAAGATCCGCATCGGCAACGTCGACGAGGCCAAGTTTGCGTCGCGCGAGTTTGACCTCGACCTCGACGCCGACATTGAAATTGACGCCAAGGCCTCCGAGTGGACAAACTACTTCAAGAGTGGCCTCAAGGGCGCCCTCGCCCTGCTGCGCCAAAAGGCAAAGGCGGCCGGCGTCGAGTTTCGCCCGTCCGACATGGACATAATCATGGACGGCACCGTGCCCGTGGGCGGCGGCCTCAGCTCCAGCGCTGCCTTTGTGAGCGCGAGTGCGTTGGCCGTCATGACGGCCAACAGCCAGGCACCCGTCGATAAAAAGGAGCTGACCGAGCTCGCCATTGTCAGTGAGAGATCTGTCGGTGTCTACTCTGGTGGGTAAGTGTTGGTCCACTCCATTGTATCTTGTCCAAACTGCCTGCATGCCACCATCGGCGTCAGACATGTCCGCTAACATACTCAGTATGGATCAGGCCGCTTCGGTCCTGTCGGAGCTTGGTTCTGCCCTCTTCGTCTCATTTAGCCCGCAGCTCGATGCAAGACCGGTCAAATTCCCTCGCACCAGCCCGGAGCTCGGTTTCGTCATTGCCCAGTCCTTTGTCACCTCGACAAAACACGACACCGCACCGACCCGCTACAACCTGCGCGTTGTCGAGTGCAGTCTCGCGGCTGGCTACCTCAACGCCGTGCTGAACCCACCAGGCACCGCTCTCCCCCTGGACGCTGGCCCGCTGCGGACAAGCCTCAGAGGGTTCCACGACGTCTATGCCGCCAGCAATCTGGCGGGCCTCGACCCGGAGGAGCAGCTTCAGCGCCTCATAAGCCTCACGGAAAAGACGCTAACCCAGGAAGAGGGCTACACCCGCGAGGAGCTCGCCGAGGTTCTCAAAGAAACGGTGGTGGCGGACCTAAAAAAGATGGCGGCCGAGGGAGACGCGTCCGCCGCAGCCGGTATCAGCGACTCTGACATCGTGGCGAACCTCGAGAGCCGCTACATGTCCAAGTTTACCGTCCGCGCTGATCGGTTCAAAATCCGGCAGCGTGCCCTGCACGTGTTCAGCGAGGCCCTCCGCGTTGTCAAGTTTCTCAAGCTGCTCGAGAGCGCTGACCCCGCCGGGGCCGACGTCAATCAAAAACTAGGCGACCTGATGAACGCGACGCAAGATTCGTGCCGGGACCTTTACGAGTGCAGCAGTCCAGAGATTGACGACATTTGCCGTATTGCGCGCGGTGCGGGAGCTTACGGAAGCCGTTTGACGGGTGCCGGCTGGGGAGGCTGCACGGTGCACCTGGTGCCAGTGGACAAGATGGACGGCGTCAAGGCGGCGCTCGAACAGGAATACTATGCGACAAGGGCCCTCAGCGACGAACAAAAGTCCCAAGCAGTCGTAGTCAGTCGCCCGGCCAGAGGCAGCGCTGCGCTGGTGGGACACGCGGGGCCGTTTACACTGTAGATAGCTAATGAACGAGCTCGGTTCCACGCGCAGGGGTACTTGTGGTACATGTGTGTACTTGTTGCTAGACGAACGGGAATCTTTCTGTATCAGTAGCGTGGCCAATCCATGCTCGGCAAGTCGGCTACCGCCCAAGCTGCATGGCACAACGGTCCGCCGTTGCGATGCCTCCAAGCACGCGACAGCAGGCTAGCGGTTGTAATGTGCCGGAATGCTGCCAATCATGACGTGCGCTGGACGACTGACCCGCGGAGGGGTTTGTCCGGCCAGTGAATGCGAAGCCAGGTGCGCCATTTTCCCCGCTAAGCCTGAAAACTAAGATGAATCACCCAACATTGTGCCATTCCATGCTCTTGAGGGACTGGCGCCGATGCTGGAGAGCGGCTGAAATTCCGCAGCGCCTCTGCTAGCGCCGGAGTCTAGCTCAACGGCGGCGGAAATGTTGCGTCTGTTGAACGAGGTTGAGAAATTAATAAGTTGAAACGGACGCCGTCATTTTCGGTACGCTGCCATTGTGTTTACGGAGCAGGCCATAGCCAACAATATGCGCGAGCCAACAATGTGCGGCACGCGGCGTCCCAGACATGGCCAGGCGTTCGGTCGGCAGTCGAGGCGGGCGGTTCTCGTCTCAGCGAGGTGCGATGTGAATACAAACATCCAACGCTCCGTCGCTTGGCTTTCTGAGATCTTTCGGGCGTGATGAAGAACCCGTTGCCCGAGATTCAAGCACTAGCTGTAATGAGAAAAGGTCATGATGGCCAGCGGCGGTCAAGGGTTTAAGCGTGACGACGCCGAGATCCCGAGGGCCCTAGGCAGGTGGCAGGCAAGACGCCACCGACGGCTATGGACGCCTGCACAGGGCTCCCGGGCGCCATGTCGCAGTCGAGATGGGCATCGTTTAGCCCTTTTGGAACTTGTGGTCCTTGTGCGCCATTGAGGGAAGACGGGTGATAGGCGTCGAGGTGTGCAGGAGGGTGTAGAACGGGTGGTTGAGGGTGTCGAGCGTGTCGAGGGTGTCGAGCGTTCGAGGGTTTCGAGGGTGTCCAAGGCTGTCGGGGGCTGTCGGGGACACCGTCAATAGCAGCGTGTGGATCCCAAAAGGGTATTGAATAGGACTCGCTTGCTATTGTTCTGCGCACGAGCAGTGGAACCCGGGTGCTGATCCGCTAGCCTTGTCCTGCGCAGGAGAGTTGGACAGCGTTGGACAGCGTTGGACAACGTTGAACAGCGTTGAACAGCGTTGGACAGACGTTGATGGATGCTGCAGACGCTGACAGTTGACAGCAGCACTTCGCTCGATGGATCGCACCCTGGATCGCATCCTCTTGATCGAGTCTGGTATCGCTCGACAATGTGAAATTGAACTGGACTACCCCGGGTTGGAGGCGTCGCAACGGCGGCGAGACAAACTGCGCCACTTTTGGTCGCCGTTCAGCTTGCTCATCTCAAATAGGGTCAGGGAACGACGGTTAGCGCAGGCGGGCAGCTGGACATTTGACAATTAGCACTTACACAGCACTTACACAGCAACGCCATGTTGACTAGCGCAAGTTTTATTCCCAGTGATTTGTGGGGGCTTGTGCTTCTTGAATACAACACAATCAATCGGCGCATCCGCCTCAGGCTGGAGATCCAGCTAGGAAGATGTGCTCAGGTCAGGCAGGGCTGGTCATCTGTCGACCCTGGGCTGGGCCGGGCCTGAACTGGGTTCTGCAGGAACAAGCTGGACAGTGCGTTGTGCAGTTGTTTGCAATGTGCAAAAATAGATGGACTGGGCGTTGTTGATGACGATGGTGCTGGTGCTGGTGCTGGTGCTGCTTTGTTCATGTTGCTTGCCGTGATGACAAGGACAACGGTTTGAAGGCGAGCGTTTGCAATAGATGAAAAAACCGGAACGGCGCGGAGTGTCCCAACCTGAAGTGCCAGCAGGCAGAAACAGGCAGAACCAGCTCTGTAAATTTACTCTGCCCCCTCTGGCGTCACCCAATCATCCACCTTGGTGTGCTGGTGTGCTGGTGTGCTTGGTTGGCCAACATCCACCACCATCACATCCCATCTCCCTCATCTGTCTGCCACATCTGCCCCCCCCATCACCCATCACCCATCACACATCACCCATCCACCGCACCCACCACCATCGTTGCATCGACATTCAAACCCATTCTTCGTTAGCATGGTTGTGACCTATTGCCCTTTTCTGTTGTCGTATCCACCGCTATTCAACTTTTTTACTTGCATTAGTGTGCGTTGCTCGACGCATCAACCCTTGCGCACGAACGCCTTTCTAGAATGTTTCCCAAAGGCAGCCAGCCCAGCTCGACGCAGCCCCGACGCAGCCCCGACGCAACCTCGACGCAAGCCCCGACGCCAGCATTCCCTCGCAAACGTCAAACTGACGCATATCCAACTACCGATATAGCTACTGAGCACAATTGGCCGTATTCATCCGGTCACAAGGTGTGTCTGCCCCACCGTGCCGCCACGCATCCATCTCGACCTGCCCAGCATGCCAGCCCAGTCACTCATACTCGACGGATACCAGTAATCACTCTGCCCGTGTTGGCCAGATCTCTGACCGACCCCGCCACTTTGCCCTGTCTAGGTCATAGCACCATTCAAAAGCCCGACCCTTGGTTGTCTCTTTTTTCATGCGAATCGAGGGGCACCCTGGCCGCCATTTCCCAAGTGCCCACCCACAGAGCCAACCACCCACCAGCAATCTGCCAAACAAGCCCTGCCCAACACTTGTGCGACTTGACTACATCTACTTTCAGAATAGCTCAAGCAAGCTCTCTCTTTCTTACGCCTTGGGGCGTTTTTGCGACTCCACAGCAGCAAAGTGTCTGTACTTTCCGGGGCGTGTTGGTAGTCTAGCACGCTAGCTTCGGCCATCCGTCACGTCCAGGTACTCGCCGGTACATTGTTGGCAACGCGGGCTTCGCGGCGTATCTGCACGAGAGAGCAAGCACAAGCCGGCAGTTTGATCAGGCTCTCAACATCCAAATTGATATAATAACCATATCCCGCGCCTGTCGTGTTGCACAGCTGGCGTCCTGTTGCGCCTCACCCAACCCAATAAGCAGACCACGACAATCTCCAGTCTGTTGGTGGACCACCTCGAAACATACAAAGATACCCACCAGAACGCCCATCGCCATCCCCTGAGGGAAATCAGGCACGCCTTGACAGCCCTGCCGCCACATCAATAAGGAGGGGCCAACCGATATATAGCTACACAGGACACAGAGCCTCGTCGTCTCCTCCCTACTATAGTTTGTACACCAAGCATCATCACCAACCGGCTGCCAACACCAATGCTTGCGAGACCTCGGTGCACAGTCTAGCCTCCGCTACACAACTACAGCCATGAGACTCTCCACACCAAATTACCTGCCTTCTAGCTTTTATTCGGAAGGTGGCGCTTTTTCAGCAGCAGTCACAACACCCAGGTCCATCTGCGCATTCCAGAATCCGGCCATGGTGGGCAACCAAGACCCGATGTGCGTCGAGGACGTCAAAGTGGTCATCGACCAACTGCTGCAGAGGATGCCGGAGGGCGAACGTGTATCACTGCTGCAGAGCCAGCTCGCCCGTTGCGGGATCAGAGGTTAGTCACTTGTTCACGCCAGCAGTTGCAACGAGCTAATACAGCGCAGAACCAAGTTCTGAACGCGGAAGCGTTGCTGGAAAAAAGGCACGTGCCAGGACTGCCAAACGTCGCTCTTCCAACTCCAAGTGCGCTGCGAGCGACGCCACAGGCGATGCTGCTTCGCCGCTGTCCGTCTCTGACGCAGAGCCGGCGCCAGACAAGGAAAGCAACCCGTGCGGCTTATGCAAAGAAATGAATCATGAGCTCTCCTGCGTCAGGAAGAATGATTTGAAGCGTCACTTTGGTGATTTCCACCAAATCGTCACGGAATACCGTTGCCCGGTGCAGGACTGCCACTTCACCTGTGAACTCAAGAAGCAGTTTTCCAAGCACATCAAGATTGACGGAACGCACAGACAGCTGGTGACAAATCACGAAATTGGAGAACACAGACATGTTGTTTGCCGGCCAATCATGTTTGCCTGTGGGTTTGCTGGCTGCTCATTACTGTTCGAGACTCCGCCTGGGGGGGACAGCACCACCACGTTTGGTGAGTACGTCGAGCATGTGATGAAGCACTATGATGAGGACGAGCTTCCTCGCTGGTCATATTCGACTCGAGTTCAAAATCTTTTACGTCAAAGCCGCTTTCAAGGAGTATGGCAGCAGTTTGGAAGTGTGTGTCTGAACACGCTGGAGTTTGGCTGGGAATGGACAACAACGCTGCGCAGGGACCTGTTGACCGGGCAGTTTCTGGATCCGGAAAAGACCTTGAAAGAGGCGATATCAATTGGACTAGGTCATCAGCGAGGCTATGAGATGGACCGACGACATTTGAACCATGCCATTGCCGCCGGACCAGGTCAGGGAAGCCCATTGATGGCCATTTCTGGATCCTTGCCACAACGACGCAAGAACATAGGCAGAAGACGACAGCCCATGCGAAAGACGAGTGTGTCTCAGAGATACGGCTATGGCTCCTCCTCCAATATCCAGGAGTCTCTCGCCTCTCCCGGCGTGGCCATGACCGGCAGCGCAGATCCATCGCCATCGCCCGGAGCGTACCAAGGCAGCACGCACACGACTCCAACGACTCCGCTGATGGACAACATGCCTCAGGTTTACGCGAGAGGCTCACCAGAAGTCTTTATGGGAGCCGAAGCCACTCAGGTCGACCCGCGACTGTATCCCGGCGTGACTTCGCAGAACGGGTTCGTTGCGCAGCGCGAGTTGCCATCCTATGGCCTGGGGGCTTTTGTTGGCCTGGATGCCGAGACCATGTTTGTGCAGTCCGGACTGAACAATTCCAGGTTCTAGGATCTTTTTATGCTTGGGCAGTTGGCCTTGACACTTTCTGTCACAGTCAAAGACCTGCCAGATTTCATGATCTGGGTCCGCTCAAACCATCCGTCAAAATTGGATGCTCCCAACACTGTGCACAATTTGAGCCAGTCTCGACCGTCATTGGCACACCTCCTGGAGCAGGCGGAACAGCCGCTGACGCAATCCAGCGGCATGTTTTCTACTCTACTGCTGGAGGAACTTCTTTGTTGGGTAATTTTCTATGTTTGGGTGGATATTTCCTTTTTGCTCGATTCCCCATTTTGTTTTCATTTCATTGGGTGGCTTCCTCGTTATGTTTGTTGGATCCCCTTGATTTGTCCTGACTTGTCATGTTTGCTCTCGGCTTTCTTGTCATTGATTGCCCCCTAGGTAGGTTCTCTGTTTTTCCGCTTCGAGTTTTTTTTTCCCTTTGTCAACACTTATAGATGGGAAATGATGACGGGGCCCGAAATATCGCAAATGGTGTGTGGTTGGAATGACGAATCGGCTCGAATAACGACAATTATATAGAAGAAGCAAAATGGCAGCAATGCTGTACGGCGGGCTTAAAATGATTTTTTTGCGTCTGTTTGTTGGCATGGCCAAGACAACATAGGCTTGGTTTGACCAAGTGGTTACTATTCTGCCTGTAAGGGCCAAGTAACTACAACATTGTTTGGTTTGGATGGTTGTTTGGTTTGATGGAATACAATTTGTCTTTTGACCTGGATGGTTACAATACAACCGTGTTTGGTTTGAATGGATACGGTTTGTTCTCTGACTTGGATGGTTATAATCAATATTAGACTGGAGCGCGAATACCATCATTTCTACACTGAAAGCAAAACTGCACTGTATTGCATGCACATCAATCACAGGGCATGACTTGCACGTTGAAGATTTGCGTTGGGCGCGAACGCGATCATCATCATGCATGGCTCCCGACCTGACGGTTCAATGCGGGTGTGTTGGACCCGGGAGCTGTCAAAGAATCTGCGACAAGGTTGAGCACGCATGAATAGAGCCAAAAAAAAAAAAAAAGAGCGAAAAACCCTCATCCCGCGTGGGCGTGTATCACGACAATCGAAGCCGGGTCGTGCCCACCCACCGTTGAGGCGAAACACGGGGCGTAATGCAGCCCATCTATTTTCGGCACGCCAAACAAAGAGAATGCGTATCGGACATATTGCAGGGACGCCCTTTAGAACTTTACATTGCAGAACACGCCCCTCCAGCAGCCCATTTTTCCCTCTCCATCTCGCAATCATGCCGCTTGCACAAAGCTTGCACAAACATCAGAGGTCTGCTGGCCTGCTGCGGTGGGCGTCACCGGAAAGGCCGGTTTGCGCAAGTCGAAAAGAAGCATGTATCAGTTGCGCGCAAGTGTCCCCGCCTGCAGATCCTGATGGGCAATGCGTGGTTTTTTTCTCTCTTCGGAGGGAAACTGGGAGGGATTGAGCAGAGTACTTGTTTGCGCCGTCGAAAGCTGGGGAAGAAGATTACAAAAGGTCTGCTGGGCGATGAGGCAGCAGCGACAGAAGACCGTCGCGAGGTTGGGCCTGTCTCTCTCTGGAGCACGAGCCGCGTGGTGCGTGCTGTGCTGGATAAGAAAGGGCTGCATGTCTCTTATTCTTGTTCGCCCTGGCCCACGTTGCACTGTGTCGTAGACATTGGATTGAGTCCCGGAAGACCGAAAAGAAAGCATGCTGGAACCAGTTTATTTTGGAGCCCACACGTTGCTGCCATGCAGGGGGTTCTTCTGCTGGCATGCCCGATAGCCAGCTGCCAGCCAGCCAGCCGGCCAGCCGGCCAGCCGGCCAGCCCTTGTGCCCTTCCAGAAGACAGGAAAAAGAAAAAGGCGTGCCGCAGCCGTTCAATTGGGACTCCCTGTTTGCGTGAGACACGCTGCTGCGTCGGCAAGGCCGTCGCATAAAGTGGCTAGCGAATGGGCTTGCTCAGGATGGTCTTCCGCGCGTGGTGTGCGTCAGACACTGCTGGACCGGCGACCGACGCACGCTATCCGCATCAGGGATCGGCGATGCGAGAGAGCTCTGCGGGCAACTAAATTATAAAGGTTGACTGGTTGACTGGTTTATCGCAATGTGTGTACGGGGTACTCCGTACATGTGCAGCGAGGCTGAGATGACTGGCGGCGCCGGGCTTACACACGCCGTGTTTGAGCCTCTGCGGCAGCGAAATCATAAATCATACGACAAGGCTGTGCTGCCCTCGTCTGACGGGCTTGGCCAGCGACGAATGTTGCAAGGGCCGATAACTACTCTACGGACGCCGTCCAGTCGGCACCAGTCTTTAATTTGCGTAAAAGGCTGGCAAAAGGCGAGAGCCGCAGGTCGAGCAGCAGACAGTTCGTCATGGCTCCGCGTGGCGACGCCGCTACAGATGGGCAATGCTCCTTTGTATTCGTAGACTGGAGGCCGTTGGCGGTGATTCGATGGTACCGTCATCCTGAGCCACTAAAAAGATATTAACAACCTAAAAAAAAAAACCACAGCGGCGCATAGGGCGGAGTGTGCAAAGGCCCGAGGTCCCTTTTCCTGTGGCAGACGGGAAGGTCTGGGGTGATGAGACGCTGGGCTAGCGGCCCTCTCAGTGGACGCTGGGCCATTCTCATTCGCCCAAATTGCACCAAAGCTAGGAAAGCCACTGGCGTGGCCGAGTAGCAGCGTGAGTGGCCCAGTTGACGTCGGCACAGGGGTTGCGATGGTGGCTGGCCCATGATGTGGTGTTGAAAACGAGAGGCGAGAGGGGAGAGGAGGGGGATGTGGGATGAGGTGGAGAGCGGAACGAGGACGAGCCGAGAAATGTTCCCGCTGCTGTCGTGAAGCCCGAGGCCAGCAGACTGACGTCGAGTTGTACCAGCTGTCCAGGTTAGTGGTACAAGCAATAAGTCATTACTGGCAACAGGACAACTCGACATCAGATACCGGCCCGCCCGTGACACGCAGCACAGCGTACGTCAAGTGACTGCCGGCATGGTGCAACGGCCCGTCATCAAGTAAAGTGGTCAAGTCTTGGTGCTGGTGCTGGTACTACGTCGGGGATTTAATCCTGCACAAGCAAACGCCGCTGCATGATGGACTCATCGACAGCCTCTTTCTTCGTCAGCAGTAGTGAGGTAACTAGTCTTCAACGCTCGTGCATTGCATGTACTAACTAATGGCTTTGCTGCCTTTTTTTAGCTGGTCAGTCAAATAGTCTCCTTGCCGCATCTGCCGTGCCCGCTGGAAGCAGACTCTGCCCGTCAGACTCAACAACGCCGGCACAGCCAGCCAGCCGGGTCCCATCCCAACCTCTCAGCCTTGCACACCACGGACATCAGTTCCCCATTCAACCTGTGTGTGAGCAAAAGGTGGCGTGCCCTGCTTGGCATGGCGCTGCGACTCTACCATTATTAGCAACATGTGTATCCGTACCGTCGTCGGTGTACCCCGTGGGCTCGAGGCTTTATCGATGCCCCCCCTGCCAGCCAATGTCAACCAGAGGACTCGATGCCATCGATGTTACCAGTACGACCGTCATGCCGCGTAATGTCGAGCTTGTCCGACCGTGGTGACTCTAGGAATTTGCCCGAGGGCCTAAAACTGCAAAGTTTGCGAAATGTCCGAAACGTACCACGCGCAATGCCTCATGCCAAACGCCAAAGTTTGTGTTGCATCAACAGATGCTAAATCTCTCTGTAACAGCCCGATTGCGTTTTGGAGTTACCCGAGCTACAGTTTCAGAGAAAATCTCGCCATCACAACTCATCGTCGACGCAGGATCGAGCGGTGAGCGGTGGAGCGAACGCGATCGAGGCACGAGGCACCAAGCAAGGGTCTCTCCACCATGCTCTGAGTAGTAAACGTTGGTTGGCACTCCGGATAGCTGGAGATGAATTCGTTGGGACTCTGCCGCTCTGGACCGTGTAAGTTAGATTACTTGCACCATGACCACCACGCTAACTGGCGTCGTGCTTTTTCATATCGCACAACATGAAAGCGTGGCGAATGGCCGTCAGCGGGCATACGCCCTTTCGCCTCGAGATACGGACTGATATTTATTACTGCTGAATCCACGGATAGGACCACGGACAATGCCCGCAGTGGCTTCGGCTCGTAGCCGCTTGGGGGGCGGCCAGGCTACTGATCAGTGATCGACAAGCCCCTCACGAGCCAGAGCCTGGCAAATGCTAATCCAGTGCCTATTGGCACCAAGCACCCAGGTGCCAGAGCAATGGTGCCACGGTGCGCCGGCCAGAGAGAAAAGAGATGGCCCCAGACCAAGTTAGGTCGGCACTACCAACGCCACTGTGCTATTTTCAATGCCTTGTGGCCCAAGCTGCTGCTTGTCTTCAGGTTGCAGGGGCAAATGCAGCTAAAATTTAGGCCTCTTGCCATGGCGCGTTGCGACTCTACAGCCTCCCATCATTTCTTTTAGTACGGTCGCAATTCTATGCTGCAGTAGTGCGCCGTGCTCTTGCAACCAAATCGTCAAAGACGTTGCAGCAGCTGGAGTGTCGATGGAGAATTGGACGCTACTGATGAAGCTATGACCGACCAATCTGCGCGAGTCTTCTTGTCTGCCTGCTTGAAAGAGAATTGACCATGCGCAAAGAGCATTTCGATCTGCCGGTCCCGCGGAACTCCAAGTGTTCATGGTCCACACCACCGCGATTGTTAGTGCGTCGCTGCGTCGGTTCTGCCCCCTCGGTATGCCTTCCGTGCCAGAGGTGAGCGACCAGGGGCGCTCATTTTCGGTGCAACTCTGCCCGGGAAAACGTGCCAACTTGAGCGTTGTGTAAATGTCTGACGGCCACATGGCCTACAAAGGCCCTGTTCCTGAGCAAGTTACCAAAGACAATTTCAACAAGCACTCGGGTTATCGGAATCCGTCCCCACGGTCGATGCCACGGCCGAGTCGAGACAGGCCAAACATTGCTGCCACGTCTGTGCAAAACAGACAACGGACGGGCCACTCAGAGGAGGCGACGTACAGGCCAACGGTTGAAAAGGCATGGCAAGACAACTGTGACCGCCCGTTCGGTACCCGTCCTCATCAGGCTATAGACATCCTGCCGCTGCTTTTTTTGACACGACAAGGATGCTCGCTACGGGATTCTGGAGATGGCTGTTCACCAGCACTGATGCAGACTCGAGCAGCCCACCGGCGCTGCCAGGACCCGCGGACGCAATTTGCCAGCGCACAAGAGACGACACCACTGGAGCTCGCGTCAGGCGTCGCGGGCCGGATTGTGGTTGGCTCGCGACAATCCAAACTAAAAAAAGGCCATGCAACGCCATTTCGTCCGTCGCCGCACACAGCACACCCACTCTGGACGCACAGACTCCGTCAGCGGGCCCATCAGCATGGGTGGCCTGCGGACGCTATGTTTCAGGATGGCCTTGGTCTGCGGTGAGAAATGACTTGGTTCCTGAAACGGGGCACAATTGAGCCTTGGGAGGCAGGGGATGGCGCAGATGGGTGACACCAATTCGACACCATCTCGACACCAGTAATTGTCCAGCCCCAGGCGAGAGGGGCCGGATGCCCACCTCTTACGACGAAACCTTGTCACCTTGTCTGCTTGTCTTGCTGGCCTGCCTCTGCTGCCTCTCTGTCTCTCGCCTTTCTGCCTCTGCCTTGGCTGCCCGGCTCGGCGCATTTGCTTCTCCCTACCGATTAAACCCTGCCAGTTCTGCACCGGGTTTCGTCTGCTCTGAGTGAGCCCTTCTTTCAGATATTCTAGAAGCCCTTCGCTTCGCCCCGGTTTCTACTCTCTCATGACTCCCCGACCCGGTCCCTCTTATCACTCCCCATCCCCCTGGCCCGTGTACTATACCACGCCGTCGGCAGCCTTTTCGACGTCGCTCTTTCAACCTTCTCGACATTTCCCAGCTCAAGACAGCGCCTTTACTATCATCGACTCTTGCCCAGATTCCCGATTTCACTCTAGATCCGTCAGCACCATCTACAACGGCCAGGACAGCTTCTCTCTTGAATCACCCGTCGTCGACTTGCTTCGGCTCGACCCGACGGTGTGATCCTCACGACAACAGTTTTTTTTTTGCGCGTGCTGCGACGGCGGTGCCGCGTCTTCCGCTCGCCCTTGATACCCATTTGCGCTGAAATCTTTGCCTGCGACGACCTTGGAGTGGCGCACAACTCCGTCACATAACGAACCGCTATTCTAATTCTTCTTTTCACGACGACGCCGCGCTTTTTACCGCATTTGCAGTCGCCATGTTTCCATTCAACGGCCATGAGGAGAGTGGTCCTCAGCCTCTGACCGACGAAGATCACCAGCTTTTGAACTCGCTTGTGCAAAAGTATGGACACTCTAGCATCGTGTATGCCTTGACCGGCTACGGAGAGTCATGTAAGTAGCCCATCAATGTCATCGGGAGCCAAGCTAACCTTTCAGCTCGCGCCTCCATCTTCTCCGCCAACACATTACTGAGCAGTGCCGCGGCCAGCATGAGCGCGCCCTCTCTGGCGTGGACAA
The DNA here is from genome assembly GCA_030778065.1 of Akanthomyces uredinophilus. Lineage (NCBI taxonomy): Eukaryota > Fungi > Ascomycota > Sordariomycetes > Hypocreales > Cordycipitaceae > Akanthomyces > Akanthomyces uredinophilus. Next base: position 48,100 of record JAPFRW010000136.1, on the reverse strand, counting down.
GTTCTGAGGCATCTCAATGCAGATCCGACGGAGCGTCCGTCCACACACAATACACATGGCCCGAAGTCGTCGCCGAAATGCCCCCCATGCATGACGCAGACACTGGCAAACTCGCCGAGCGCTCGTGGCTCGACTCGCCTGCCCCCGTGCCATCCCCAATGACTGCTGAGGGACCTTCGCACCCGTCTCCCCGACTGATTGCCCCGACCGGCAAGAAGTACCAGTGTCCCATGTGCTATCTCGACAGCAGCCCTGTTGGCTTTGGGCGCAAGAGCGACTTCAAGAAGCATCTTCACAACTTTCACGGATCGGATGTCGTCTGGATCTGTCACACCAAGGGCTGCCATCTGTCCTTTTCTACAGAGCGCGCGTACAGCACGCACGCCAAGGAGGCTCATCGCATGAAGGCCCTGCCCAACAGCACCGCGCGAGCCGATTTGTGTCCCCAGGTTGTGTTTGCGTGTGGCTTTGGGTCCTGCCGCGATCGCGTGTTTGAGGCCTCTGCAGCCGAGGATGCCTCGGCCACGCGCGACAAGCACTTTGAGCACATTGCCAAGCACTTTGAAGACGATTTCGACGTGAGCGCCTGGGAGTACAAGGTGCAAGTTCAAAATCTGCTGCGACAAGAGCAAGTGAAGCAGGTGTGGAAGACTTGCATCTGGCCCAAGGAGAAGCGCCAGCAGCTGCAATGGCGCGCGCGATCGTCTGGAGAACTCAAGCGCATGCTGGAAGCCCGCCACCTCGGCTCCGACGTGTCGCAAATTGTGCGCCTCGCATTCATCCTGGGCAACGCACCATTTTCAGCTTCTGGCGCGGCTCCTCCCGGCGAGCTTGAGTCGTACTTTCAGCTCCCCTACCGAAACCAATGCCCCGACGATGCCCCTACGCAGTCTGCCTCTCCGTCTGCCGTCAAAGATGAGGCGGACAGCTCGTCCACGTTTAGCTTCTCCAAGTACCGATCCAGCACCCAGACCGTGTTTCGACTGTCTGGCCGCAACTCGAAGAGGGCCTCTCGACCCCCCACGCCCACACCTGTAACGGAGATGGCCACGGACACGGTCATGGCAGAGGATGGTGGTGCGGCTGGCCCGCACCCTGGCACACCATTCAGCATTCCCAGCGAGACTGTCTGGCCCGTGGACGCGCCCAGGTTTGCGCCCGAGCCGCCGGTCATGCACAAGCCAATGGAGCACCCGGTGGATAACCCCATGGTTTATCCTCTGCAGGGTCAGGACCAGGCGTACGCCGCCTGGAACGGCATGGACACGACAATGACGCACAACATGGACGCCATGCATCACCACCAGATGGATGGCATGCAGATGAACTATCACACCCAGGCACAGCACCCGCACGCGCAGCATCCAAACCCACATCCGCAGCTAGGCAGCAACGCCGGGCTGTACAACTATGCCATGAACGCCAGTCAAGCGTCGTCGATAATGCGCCCCGGCACACCGACGCCTCACAAGCGGCCCGGCTCGTGGAGCCGGGTGATGAGCATGGAGAGCCTGCGGCCGAGCAAGAAGATGTCGCATCAGGACATGAGCATGATGCCGACGTCGATGGGCATGTGAGCATTCGCTGGCATGTTCTATGCTGACCACCAAAGATCTACTTTACCTTCTTTCCTTCCTCATTACCATACTTGTCTTTAACTTGACGCCACACACGCATCTCTCCTTCGACGCCACTCTTATATACTATCTTATACCTCTTTGGTTTCGAACTCGCATTATTCCCCCTACACTGGCCTCCTCACCGGAACACACTCCTTCTTTCCTATACGCGTTTTGCTCTCTGCTTCTTGCTCAGCAAGGGTTCCATCCATGTGCCCGCCAACTGGGACGATAATGTACATCTAATACTGGGACAAAAGGGCGGCTGTTTTTCGTTTTTGTTGTTGCTTGGGATATCTGCATTGTTGTCTGTTTTTATACCACCCGCTCTATACTTTTGAGTTTTGTTTTGATATTATATATACATCCTCCGAGATACCATTTACAAGTACTGTTGCATTTCTTTTCGCAAGAGTTGGGAGTTTGGTGAAAATGGACGTGTGCTATATATAGCTAGCTGGTAGAGCTTGTTGGCTTGGCCCGTTTGAGATGGAGAACATGACGAATAGAAAGCTTGATGATGAGACGGCCGTTTGTAGATGTGAAGTAGTTTCTTGGGACTGAGATGTGTGATGGGTTGACCTGCGATCAGTGCGTTGTGCCATGTCTGCATTTCACGCGACGTGTTACCTCGAGGTAGTACTGAGCCACTCTGTGGGTTTCTCTTGATTCAGTTCAAGGCAATAATGCATGGATTGGTGATTTTTGTCATGTTGATATAGTCTATCACTTTGACAGTTATCTGAAAAGTCAGGTGCATCAGTCTACGGGCAATGGTGATACACACCGTGAATCTGGTCTTGGCCAGGCATAGTCCACAAAGCCGCGACCAATCGCCACCTGCTCGAAGGCATTGCAATACACGGTAAGCCGAGCGAAGCAGTGCTGTATTCATGTGGCTTTACAAATCACGACGCCAAATGTTGCGATGCATTACTGAATCTGTTTCTGGCTAATGCTGCCTTGGAATGGAGATGCCCTCGACATTTGGTCCATAAGCCGCTTCAAACCCATTGATGGTGGCTCAACTCTGCTGAAGCTTGGACAAGTGGCAGTGCAAAACGCTGGTCCCAACTGCGTCGCCACTGCCTGTGGGCAACAATGCAACAGTGACAGCAAAGTGGTTGTTTTCTCGTCCTGTTCTAGTTCGACACTGCGCCGTTCTGGGGACTACCGATTCAGCCTGCTGCCCTGCCTTGGCTGCAGCCACGACAGCTCATGGACCTGGCGCCCGCAAAAGAGGCGCCGCTCTCGCCTTTTCGATCAAGACTGTGTGTGTCTGGGGCAGCAGACCACACCTGCGCGCTTGCATCCAGGATCCAGCTGCGCATGTTGGCCATGCGGACCGAGCTTCCGGAGATGCGCAGTGGCAGCCAAGCGTATGATGCTTCTCATCAGGTTGTTTCTCTGTAGACCTAAGGCGGAAGAAATTTGGCAAATTTGGCAAATTTCTTTCTTGTAACTCGTTTCGTCCACCCAAGACTGATGATTACACACAGTGTCGTTGCTGTTCAGACCATTCTAATGCGAATTGAAAAAGAGCAATATCCGCCGCCGCTGCGATTCCAGGTGGTTGGTCAATTAGCATGGGACTCAAGGGGGTTTCTGGGCACCTGTCGTGTTAGTGGTAGATGTTCATTGAATGGCGCGGCAAGACGCATCCTAGAGGAGCTGCATTGACTATCAAGTTCCGCCCACTACCACTAGACAGAAGGTCTCGAAAATTGCTGGAACAGAAGCGATAATCGCAATCATATATTCGCCGTACTGATAAGGATGGCAAGTTGAAAAACAGTCTGAAACCGGCAAGTTGCTTTCAATCGACGGAGGTGCCAGCCTCTGCGTCCACACCATCATTACCTGTATTTGCATCACAGACGAGGCCGGCGCGCGAAGGATTGTCTCGTCACTGCCATGTCACTGAAATGCGAACTGCTGACATTTGCTGCCCCGACCTCGTCTCTCGCCGTGAATCAGTTGGCGAGACACTGTCCAACGTGCCCAAGTCTCTCGCCGTGAATCAGCCGTCGACGAAGTGCTCTTAGCTCAATACACCCTGCATTGGCGATAACTTATTGATTGGACGGCCGCCAGCCACTAAACCATTCTTGCTGTTTCCCCGCTCAACTGCCGAAAGTACAAATGCCACGGCACGATCTCCGCTCGGAATAGTACTCAGTATATACGCCGAGAAAGAGTTACAAAATACAGTACAAGATATTTCAGATGGTGTGAATCGCCGATAAACAACGAAGAAGTGGATGGTGCCCGAGTCAGAGCTACAGGCTCTATTTACGGCTAAGCAACACGAAAAGCCGCCATTAAGTCAATAAGCGCAACCCAAGTGCTCATGGAAAGCATATCGCTGGTGAACTTTGATGTAAGATGCTGCTGGCAAACGTTCTTTGCATCAGTAGATGAGGCAATTTGCCCATCGAGTTGTTGCTCAAAATAGTGGTACGAAACCTGTCGGAGACATGAAGATGCAAGAGACTCGATTTTAGACGTGCAGATGGCGTTTCAACTCTCGTCATCCAAATTCCTTGCCATTTCCGAGACGGCAGCCGTCAAAGAAAATTATCCGATTGGCAATAAATTGAAGTCAATAAGCCGCAAATACTACTCCGGAATGTAGAGCCACAGCACGAGAGGCACCAACACAGACACATTACAGCATGGAGAGGTACCGCTCAATCGATTTGCGTACATGCGGTCGACTTAGATATTAGCTACTAAACTCTTTGGTATCTCTTATCTGATCACAAGCCGCTCCTGGAATTCTGTGCCGCCTTTGATCCCCTGGATTAAACATATATTTTCCTGACTCGCTAGCTGCATCTAAATTTGTTCATAGATACTATTAGTGCTAGGAGAATAGTCCTTTGTAGCTTGCTATATCTCTCTACTTGGATACCCATAGGCCATCTATCACATCTTGGTAGTATAACTCAGAAGTATGTCTGAGTCAAATGATGGGACACCTACAGTTGGACTCGTGTGAGGCTTGAACTGCATGTTCATCCGCGACGGTATATGAAACTGCTGTGGCGTAGCATCCGACTGAAATACGAGGGAGTCAGTGGGGAAGGAGCTGCTTGTATCTGAATTGACGTCGCCGGAATGAATAAGACCACGCAAATGCACTATATATGCAGGTGTGTCCAGGAACCAACCGTTATGAGCATGTAAAGCCTCTCGTGCACTCCAAGCAATCAGGGTGAGTTGTCCTTGAGTCAAATATGTATCTTGCGATACATTGAATAGTTCTGGCTGAACTTCATAGGCCCTGCGAACACAATCCCACCCACGATATGCAAGTGTGCCCTGCGTTCGAACTACCAGATGGCTTATCAGGTAGGTTAAAGGCTCGAGCTGAAAGTTGGCCTTTGCAAACCATAGAAACCCGGCTTTCGATAATTCTTCATCGACAGTCAAGCGATGCTCGCTTGCTATGACCAGGAACTTGAATAAATTGTCTCTGGGGGTCGTTATTTCGGTGTTCCATTCGGGCTGTTCCCGCATAGGCACGAGTGCGTCACGAAGATTTGTGGTAATCATGGACAGGACGGCCCTAGCTGCTGCGTGAGCTTTGCCAGCCAAAGGATTGTAGCATTCTTGCTCAACCTCACCCAGCTTCCGAATCAGACGGGTGATGCGAAGGCGCATATTGGCCAGTACGGCTCGGTGACGCATCGAAGAATCATCTTCGCCCTCGAGATTGTCACCCATGATTGCTGCCTCAAATTCTACAGCGTTGTCTTCGTGAGCAAACTTGTGAAGGCAAAATATGTGGCATGTGGCCGTGACAAAGATCATCTCGGTCGGGCCCGGCCTTGGCTTGGCTGGCGCGTTTGAGTCCGGAAAGAGGTCAGCGTCGTTAAGATTACTGGGTTTCCTAGTATCCCACTTGATCGAGGTGAACTGAGAGCTGACACCTGAGAAAGCGGCCGATTTGCTGTCGTACATGAGTATCTGCCAGAAGATTCGTCGGCGCATCTCAGTCTCAAACGAGGTCAGGTTCAGTTGCTCGCCATCGCGGTGATATCCTAGCTTTTGAGCCATGCGTACAAGGACACCATTTGATATCCAAATGGAATGGCGATCTGCACGACGGTCCAAAGACATCTATCACAATCGCTTCATGTCAGTTATAAACTTTTGGGCAGTGACATAGAGTGGCAGCGTTGATTACACTCACTAGATGGATAAGAAACGCTTGTATGGTGGCCGTGCCGTAGTTTTGAATGAAATTTGACTGACTTAGGGCAACCTTTGTACCAGCGTTAAAGTCTTGCATAGCTTTTTCCCGCGCGACGCCTAACAGCTGCACGGCTTCCTTGTCGTCCAGACTGAAGACAGCCATGGCAAAGATGCTGAATAGCAATGCTTGGTGAGGCAAAGTCAGGCCAACCCAGTCAGTGGTGGCCTGCATAATTAAAGGCTGAACAGTAGGGACATGGACGATCTTGGTCAATGGATTAACCCTTTCGAGGTAGGTTTGCCAGAGAGTGAAAATCTGAATGGGTTCCGGCAGAAGCTTGTCGACATTTGCGAAAACGAGATCTGACATTTGCAACGGATCGATCGTGCTGTTTGAGAGCAGCTCGCTCTGGCCGAAGACGTTGACATTTTTCAGGTGCGTCGTGTCGACAAGAGCCCTCACGGCGTGTAACTAAATGCACAATGACTAGTTAGCGTGAGGCATTGTGGCTGGCACAGGGCGCATCAAGCACCTCTTCTGTCAAGGCACCAAACAGACGGCTCTCCATGAAGCGAGACACGCCATTGTCATTAACAAACTTGGCGGCGGGAGAGGCTGTGGAGTTGCTCTGACGCCCAGTATGGTTGACGCCATGTTTTTGATTCGCATGTACCGCCGCACTCATAGACGACGGGTAGGATGAGTCGAGGCCGTCGGTCCGGCTAATGGTTGTGTAGTTCTGCAGGAGCTCTTCGCATCGCGCGAGACGTTTTCGGAGGTCCTCATTCTCGCCCTCATTTCGGCGTCGACGCTTCGGTTCAGTGGTTGTAGTCCTAGGGGCGCAAGACAAACCAGTCTAGTAAGAAATAATGGTCAACACCTGGTCATTGATGCGCCGGTCGCACAAGTACGTGATTGTCGACCGTAGCAATCCACATTTCGAAGCAGCATACCTTTGTGCAGTTTGAGCATGGCGCATTGCGATCGCACTTGAGCTTACGCCGCCAGCACGTCTCGCATGCAAGCGCACGAGCTTGCTTCCGCAGAGGTAGAGGCAGTGCACGAGGCGGGGGCTGCACCGGCGACGGAGAGGGGCTCGGGCTTGACGAGGACGTTGACGACATTGAGATGTGAGTGTGCAGCAGCCCTGGCCTGCTGTGAGGTTGGGCAACAATGTCTTGTGAATGATTGCTTTGCGACATCATGTCAACAATTGGAGGGTATGTAAGCGTATTGAGAGTGGCAATCGATCAGGACTGCGAGCGACGCACCATGCACGTGCAAGTCCCAGTGCCGTGGGCTCTTGTGATGACTGATTAGACAAGACAGGCACCAAGTGTGTGGCAGCAATGCTGTAAGCTAGCAATATGATTGTATATTATCGCTTTTCATGCAGCTCCCCCCCGTCTCGCTACTGGTGACGCCAATTTTTGCGTGGTGGCTGCTGGCACCAACCCGCCATCGGACCCGGTCGAGTTCAGAGTGCCTGCAAGAGTGCCCAATCGGGTTCTTCGGTCGAGTCCGACAGTCGAGTCTGTTTTTGCCAAGCTGAGCCCCCGCAATTGGCCTTCGCCTCGCAACTCATGCCTGAATAGTTGTGGCGTGCGTGGATCGAAGGGGCACGGACTTGTTGGCCCAGGCAAAGCAGAAGCTAAGCCGATTAGAGGCGGTAGACACGGCCGGGTGAGATGGGTAAATTCAAGAGTCCCAACACGTCTTTCTAGACGCTCATCTTGAAAGAGCTTGTCCGATTTTGTTGCGGGTTTGCTTGCGGATTTGCTCACGGAGGTTGGTCTATCGTTTGAGAAGACCAGCGACATGATGTCTGACATGGATGTGAGACTTTCGCCTGGCACCCAGTAGAGCGCTATAACATATAGCTCCATTTCGACTGGTCTAAATCTAGGTTGACGTTGAGTTTTATTAGAGTGGTTTACAAAAAGACTAGATTCAACCAAGTCAGATTTCCTTTTCTATTTTTTATACATCAGCATTTAATTTATTGAAAGAATTATTAATAAATTCACTATCGCACTATCAGGGCTCTACTTATACTAGTACTAGTGGACTTATAGAAGATGAGACTTCAAAATAAGTATAGGTAGCTAGCTATGATAGGAAATAGACAACCTCACCATCACTAAGGATACATCAGATCATCCCACTTTGACTTGTCAAAGTGGTGGGATCTTATCCAGCCAAAGGTTGCATAACAAGGACAACGACAAGACGTTTCGAAATCCCTGCCGCACCATGCCGCCTTCTACAGCTCTTCACAGCTTTTTGATGCTAGATCTGACGCTCAAGCAAGATTATGGCCACCCTCAGTCCTTGCCACCATTCCAGTCGCGTTTCTGTCCTGCAAGAGCCAGAGATACGCTTCCGCCACATCTTCAATATGTCCAATGGAGCCAGTTGGCAGCGTTGCACTCATTGTCTCGACAACTTGCTGTCGCGCTGCATGGTCGCCCCAGAGGCCGGTGTCGACGCCGCCGGGAGCGACAATGTTGACGCGCATAGGAGCGAGATCGAGGGCCAGGCCGCGCACCGCACCTTCGAGCCCAGCGGCAACAAAGTTTGTGACAGACCAGCCTGGTACCGGGCGTACTGCCACGTTTCCGCCGGTGAGGAGGATGCTGGAGCTGCGGTCGCGATCGAGATGTCCCTCTGCGACGATGACTTTGACAAGGGTCAAGGGGACTACAGCGCGCAGCAGGAGCACGCGTGAAAGAATCTCGGGCGTAAATGCTTCTGGTGCAGTGAGCTCCGCAAGTGCGTCGCCCGCCGTATAAACCACGTGTTGGAGCCGGCCGCAATCCTTGGCGACGGCAGTCAACAGTTCAGAGAGCTGCTTCTCCATATCGTCAGAGGCCAAGTCGACTCGGTGACCGGACATTTGTGCTTCTGGGAAGAGACTTTTGAGCTCTTGCAAAGCTGCGCTTATTTTGGCTTGCGAGAGCGAGGCAATGCTGACTCGGCCGCCGGCCGAGAGTATGGCCTCGACTACTCCGCGACCGATGCCAGATGTTCCACCGATCACGAGAACATGCTTGTCCAAAAGTTTGCGGAAGTTGAGTGGCATGATGGTGATCACAGAAGTTGAAATTGTCAATAAAGTAAGAATAGCTGTTGTCGATTACGCTGTGCTAGGGTACCGAAACGTTGTATTTATAGCATGGCTCAGTGCATTGAAAAGCTTGCAGTGGTCCCGACTCGAGACAGGTAATTGAAGCCGTAAAGTCCGTTATATCCTTGATGAGAAAGGCCGCGTTATCTTTGCAGTGTGATGAATAGTGACGTATCGCGGGCGAATGCCAGAAATAATGAGCAATAGTACTCTCGGGCAACTCCGTCGTCTTGACGAATGACGTTCCCAGCTTAAAGTATATCTAACCTTGATGCATGGGAACCTGATTGTATCTGTCGATAGACAATGCACAGAGTGCGCACGGCTGTCGGCGTGCCGAGGTTGGACGGTGTTACGTGCTCTGAGGAGGCTTTCGGCCAGCGCCGATGATAAACGCCGAATTTGATGCCCGACTCTTTGCACGGCGATTCGACTCACTGCGCGAAATAGAAACGATGGCATCATAAGAATTGTCAGTCCGAGATTGACCCCCGTCCACGGCTAGACATTTCGGCGGGAGCTAATCACCGTTTATCGCCGGAAGTCTAAAGCTCGAGTGAGGCGAAGCACGCGTAGATGAGCATTGCGTATCGTCGGCACCACTGTTAAATGCGGGCATGTTCGAATCAGTGTTCAGGGGATTTGCAGGTTTCTGAGGGCACTTGATATCTAGAGGTGATTCAAGGTTGGAAGGAGCTGAGATGGAGTGTACGCTCTGGAGAGCAGCAGAAAACTTGTGCATTGCGGCTTTGGCGGCGATGCCAAGGATATGGACGGCGAGAACATCAATAACTTCATTGAGCACGAATTTCGCTGTGGAAAAAGACTGCCTCCATCTTGGCGAAAACAAAGACACGGCTCACTCACAATGAAAATCTCATATGCGCATACTTTGCGGACTCTTTGGCTTAGCCAACTCGTCCGTTGGGCATCGATCATTGCGAGGTTTTGTCAATACTTTGCCGTTATTGTGGACTTTGGAGCGAATCTTTCGATCTTTTCATGGTACCAACTAAGCTCTGCAAGCCGGAACAACTCTTTTCATCGACCACATCGCTCTCAAAGATGGTCAGCGGAACCTACTGCGAGCCAGCACTGTCAATTTATGAGTCGGCATTGGACTGTTCAATTGCTAGTGCACGAAACTACATATACTCGCAATTATTGGATGACCTTACCCGAGAAAGGTATACTGCAGAACTACTCATGGGTTGAGCGGTGCTAGGCAGGCACCGGCTGCTTTCGATCGTGTACACAATTGGCTTGAAGATGAAGGTTTCTGAAGACTGTCTCAAGGCTTATGAGAGTTTGACTAGCTTTTGGGCCAGACTTGAAACAGTACCTCCAGAGATCTCACGCTGTTAGAGATGGGCGGCCTGAATGAACTGACGCGTCTTTCATACCGGAGACCCCTATTTGGAAAAGAAGTACCGATTAATACCGCCAGCATTTTGTCCCTACTTTCGAGTTTCAAATCCCCGCCTGCTTTGCTAGTGAGTTGAATAAGTGGACTAAGGATCAAGCAAGGCCGTAATAAGGGCGACTTGAAGACCATATTGCAGAACATAGAAGAAAGGTTATAATCGTGTTCAGATTCGGGATGGGATTAGTAGCTAGATACTTAGGCTTGGCTGCGGCGAAGTGCGTCAGCAACCCTGCTGGAGCCACCGTGAGACGGCCTAGGCTGGCACCGAGGGCGAACCTCCGACGCCTACAGTAGGACAGCGCCCTCCGTAGATATCCATTCTATATCGGTGATTGTGTCTGGTAAAGGAGGAAAGTCCGTCGGAGACAATAATTCTGCCGAGAAAATAGAAGCATATCCAGGATTGACTGATGCCATGATGAAGTCGAAATCATTTTCGGCCGCTGAGTTCTGCAGAGGGATCGGGGACAAGTTTTGTTGGAATGCTTGCCTGGGATAGTCTTGCTCCCCGTCAGAGTGACTCCAACTATGGAGCACTTTGTCAGCGCGGTAATGAGCGAAAGAGGCGCTTTCTTGAGTCGCGGCCAAGGCAAGGCTGGCCCAGAGCTCATTGTAATCCTGGGGACGTTGCCCCCCGAGTTGACAGGTAGGTCCAGTGATACTGCTGGCATTTTTTCCGGGCAACGCCATGTAGGGAAGGCCAGTTACCCTCTTGGGCCGTACAAAGTCAAGCTTTTGAGCAATGCTCTGCACAATTGGCTGCCCACAATCGTCGAGATCTGGCTCGCCGTATTCCCAAGCCCCTACGCTGTGCAGCTTAGAGTAGAGCTCGCGGATGGTGGCCGTCAGAGTAAGCTGAGTGCTTTCGAGCCCTTCGACATAGCTAGAGGCTATTAGCTTTCTTGTTCTTGGCGCCGAGATTGCGCGTGACAAGACATACCCTCGAGGTAGCTGTTTGTAAATTATTTTTCTGTGAACGCTGGGCCTGCAAAGAATTCCATCCGTCTTGCAACGTATGCAGGGAAGCTCGCCATTGCACTGAGTCAAAGGGGTCAGCATCGACTCAACTACGCTTGGCAGTCATGTATACCTTGATTTTCTTTGTTCGACAGCGCTCGCAGGCCTTCCACACCCTGCGGCGGCGGCTCCTCATGTCAATAATGTTGACCATTGAATCGGGGGCGTAAGCGACAGCAGCGGTCTTTCCAAACGATTGAACCCTGCTGTTGTTCACTGGGGGAGAATAAAATCTCTGGATGTCCATGGCATGAGCTTGCTTGCGAGACATCAGTACGTTGGCGTTGAACATGTCTGTGACGAGAACGGACCAGGATTGGACCCGCATAAGCGAGCATGGAAGCTGTATATATACCAAATGGGGTATGAAGTGGCTATTTACGATAATGCGTAGCGCAAATGGGCAATGACGACACCAGAGTTTGATCTAGTTGGCGATGGTAGTAAGGGTCTGACCGTTTAGAATTATATGGGTTTTCGATGCAGTAAGTGCATCATTTCTCTTTACATCGTCATCGTTTCCTTGACAAGATGAGAACTGACGAGAAGCCAGGCTCTTCTGTCCCAAGCCAACACAGTTATCAAGAGTTGTCCGGTCGTTGCTGGGCGATAAGAATCAATATGCGGCCAACAGAGTCGTGCCAATGCTTACAATAAAGGACATGCAGGGCTCACCGCTTTAGAGGATCGACATGTTATGTATAGAGCGATCAGACGCAATCTGACTTTTGAGCAACAGACTGGGCAAGCCGAGCGCTGCGGTGTGGCTGCATAATTCGGTCACTGCAGGAGTCCGTAGCAGTGACAGATGAAGCGGACTTGCGTCTCAGGTTGACGACGGCGTGAAGCTTGCTCGCTAGTGCCACAATGTTTACTGTGCGTTCGCAAATTGTACCGAATTGAGAGAAGTGTCACTCAGTAAGCACTAGCCCCCAAATTGAGTGTCTCTCGCGAACCGCAAGTCGGACCCGGTACGGCTCTCGCCGGACATGATCGGACCACCAAAAAGTATATTTAGCATCGCAATGGCCCACGTGCGTGGCGTGCACGGACTGTGTACAATGCCTACGCAGGGATGAGGCTCCAACTTGGCATCTCTCGAGGACTAATTTTGCATTCTGACAGGTGAATACTACAACTATTTCGCTCTACTATTCGCTCTACTGGGGGCCACAACTGAACACAATCAACCTATCTCGTCATTTGCAATCCATTAGAGTACCAAGGGACTATTAGACGAAAAAGGATTATTGCTGGTACTACTACCACCTACCCACTCTCACGTAGAGACTGGTCGCTAGTCTTGCCCCTGTAGATCTGTGAAATCATCCATTCAGAACGGAATCATCTTGACGATCGTGTTGATGAGCGCGCGTAGCTGCTCACTAAAGGGTAGCCCAAGCAGCGGCTTCAAAACGCCGTCGATCAATGCCAGGAGACCGTTGACCAAAAGCGCGGCAAGACCCTTGACAATCTCAGCTATCCCCTGCGGTCAGAAACAACAAAGCATTACTTAGGAAAGTGGCCAACTTGTTTGTTGAGCACAGTGCAACTCACAAGTGTTGAAAAAGTCGAGAGACTTTTCAGTCACAGCGCTCAGGTCTGCAACGATGGCCTGCAGCGCGCCAACGATGCCAAAAACAACGTCAGAGAGGGCATCCCGGCTCTCGACATCGGTAGCTTCTTTTTCTGCAACCTGAAGCTTGCCATAATCGGTGGCATTGGCGATGCAGGCACTCATGTGCTGGAAGACAATGGTAACTGCATCAAGAGGCGCCGTGTCGTTCGCGTTGACGCCCCGAGTTTTTGCCTCGGAAATGATTGAGTCTTGGTCCGTCGTCAATCTCTGGGCACTTCGGGTAGGTTGTGAGCCGACGAACCGATTTGCAAAACATCTGCGTGGACTTGTTGCTGCAGCGACTGACAGATTCCCAGCACAGCGGTGTAAGAAGTCTTTGAAATCTGGCCAAAAGGCTGTGCGATGGCCGAGTCTAGCCAACAGACAATGTAAGCGTACTACTAATTCGAGAAGGTAGGGAGAAGACAATCAGCAGGGACGCAGGACGTACAAATGCCAAAGGCAGAAGCTAACAGCAGGCGAGCCCTCATACTCAGTCTTTGTTGGCAAGGCAATCAAGGATGATGCTTGAATGTTTCTTGTTTCTAGATGGTGGTTCCAAAGCAAATGCAGGTGAAGTAAAGTCAAGTAGGATTTTGACACGTCACAGACGTGGCTACCTCTGCCAGATTTATATATCAGCTATTAAAGCAGGGGTTATTGAGTGTAGAAGCCATCATTTGCTCTATCCGTACTCTTTTCCGCTCGGAAAAACACTGCAAAAACGACCAGACATGTACCAGTTGCGATCAGCGTCCCCTTGGCTTCGCTCAGACTGCAGCCGCACGTTGGTCAATTGACAAGAAGAAACACTTGCAATGCAGAATTGGACCGAGGCTAACTGCCCAAGTAAAGTTTAACCTCCGGTCGATCCGTTGAAATATTCACACTCACAGGGCTGCAACGCCATCCCATGACTCCATACGAATAGGCGCTTCCAGAACCTTGCAAGACCGCGGCATGCTTCTTGTCGTAGCGACTTGAGCATCCCCGTCCCCCGCCTTTTCCCCGCATACCGGTCAAGCTAGTTGCATTTTCCGTGATGCCGAAGAATGGATACTCGTCAAGTTGATTAGTCTACAACTCTGGGTTTAGCCTCGGAACAATCCTTGATTTGTACAAGGCCTGTGGTATGCATGCGGACCGTGGCGATTGAGTCTTCTCACGCCCCGCAACTCTTTGCAGCTCTCGGCTGGAAGGGTAGGATTGATCACGCGTTGCGAATGCGGTAGTAGATCGAGAATAGGGAATACAAAGTTTCGTGTCGACGGTCTGAGCACTTCACCGTAGCCAACCTCGGGAGGACCTCGGCAGCGGCGGTATGTTGTGGCCGCAGCTCGCAACTTACGACCGGCTCGCAACTCACGACCGGCTCGCAACTCGCAGTCGACTCGCAACTCGCAGTCGACTCGCAAAAATGAGAGGACACCGCACGCTACCACGCAGACACCATGTGAGCGTTGCGTAGCTCCGAAATTGTCGTGTTGGAATCAGTTTTCACGAGCTGGACATTGATACATAAGACCAGACAAGGTACTGGCTCCATGACCCATCACATTCCGCCCATCTCATCTTGAAATCTTCTTCTTCTTCTTCTTCTTCCCATGTTGCCACTTCCGAGACTCTTGTCGGTTTTGTGCGCCGCCTGGCTCACGGCTGCGCATCCTTTGGAGCGCGACGAGTTGAGCATTCGCGGCGGCGGTCTGCTCCCCGACGCCGACATCTTTTACGCCGCTCCTGCCAACATCTCCGACTATGCTCCCGGGGCCATCATCAGGTCACGGCGGCCGCCTGGGCCGCTCGCCCTCTTTTCCGGAAAGATCAATGTTCAGGGAGCCTGGCAGGTGCTGTTCCGGACCAGCGGCATGGCCGGCGAGCCGCTGGCCTCTGTCACGACCGTCATCGTCCCCCACGATGCAGACTACGGCAAGCTGCTCTCCTACCAGGTCGAGATTGACTCGCCGTGGAACGGGTGCTTTCCCAGCATCACGCTGCAGCAGAGCCTGGCAAACATTGCGTCCGTCTCCTCGCAGTACGGCTTGCTCTGGGTCATGAGCGCCTTGGAAAAGGGCTGGGTCGTGTCGGTCCCGGACCACGACGGCCCAAACGCCGCCTTTGGAGCCGGCATCCTCGCCGGCCAGGTGACCCTCGACAGCGTCCGCGCGGCGCTGCAGTCCGGCGCCATCACCGGGCTGCGCTCAGACGCCAGGGCCGCGCTCTGGGGCTACTCTGGCGGCGCGTTGGCCACGGAATGGGCCCTCGAGGTGCAGCAGCAGTACGCGCCAGAACTGGAGATTGTCGCGGCGGCCATCGGTGGTGTCCCGGCCAACGCTCCGAGCGCCATTTTCGCAACCATCAACAAGAACATCGCAGCCGGGCTCACGTTCAACGCCGCGATGGGCCTGACTCACGCATATCCAGAGTTTGGCGCGTTGCTCAAGGATCATCTCCGGCCCAACGGCTCGGCCATCTACGACGTCACAAAGCAGTGCACCATACCTTCCGTTGTGGAGTTTGCCTATAAAAACTTTTGGGATTACATTGATGTAGGGGACAAGCTTCTGGATGATGCATACGTTCAGGAGATCTTTGCCCAAAATACAATGGGCAATCTCGGGATATCAAAGGTGCCGACGTACATGTACCACGCCATCAACGACGAGCTTCTTCCCATTCGGAATATTGAAAACCTCTACGACAAATACTGTTCTGCCGGCGCCAATATTCAGTTTTTCAAAGAGGCCTTTGGGGAGCACATTATAGTCGCCTTGACAGGCGCGGCCGGTGCGCTGGGCTACTTGATTGACAGAATGGACGGCAAGGCTGCGCCGGTCGGCTGCCACAGCCAGACTGTTGTCAGCACGGGTCTGGAGCCGGCCAACATTCCGATACTGGGCCTCGGGGTGTACAACATTGTGGCAAGCATACTTGGGGCACCGCTAGGGCCTAAAGCATGGTTGGCCTCGGCTGCGAAATGACCTGCTCCAGGAAGTTTCTCGGTGTTGAGGTTGGATTGTTGTTGGTTTATGCTGCATATAATGAGCAGCTTCGAGTATACTTGGTTCATGGCAGTGTAAGCCTGCGGCAATTTGCCATGAATAGACCCAGAACAAGGTTAGTAAAACGTTACTTTGGCCGAAATGACCAGACTTGTTATCAGGGTGGGATTGTCCTTGGTATTGCTGGGTATCCGTCAAGCGACTCGTGTCCTCAAGCTCAACGGCAATGTTGGCTGATTGCATAAAGTAAGCGTAGACGGCTGCGGCACTGGCTTGTGTTGATGATACTTGCTTCTAAAATGAAAAGAAAAGGGAAGAAAAGAAAAGACAGTATGAATATTGGATACAAGCATTTAATGGTACACAAATTTCAATCTAGTATAAATATCAATCTAGTATAAAATATTGAGCTCGTAGTCACAGAGCAGGGCGTGTCAATTGGAGCAACACGTCCGGTGCCGGTGTCGGACGCGCAGGTCAGAACACGCCACCGGCGCCGGCGTCCGATAGCGGGGTGGATGCGAGTGTTTGCGGGGAATGGCAATGGGAATTTGGGGGTGATTTTGGAGCTCGTCATGCTGGGGAGGCAAAATGATTGGGGAAGTGGTTACTCCGTACCGAGAGGGGAAATTATAAAGGTAAAATGCCTATTTGTGCGTTTGGGGAAATTCGCGGAATACCTGGTGAGTCAGTCGACGTTGGACAAGAGAAGCCATCGACGTGGTACAAGCCAAGCCGCAAGTCGTCGCCACACTCTGTTGCCGCAGACTATGGCTGGCGACGTCGAGATGCCCGCCCGCATTGGCACCCAATGCGGGTAGTTGGAGAGAATGGGACACTTGATTTTCGAGTCTGGCTGTCCATTGACCGCAAGGATCGCCAATGCCACTCACTGCACTGTTGACGGCCAACTGCCTACGTGCCTACTTGGGCATGGCTGGCGGTGGTCTAGATGCCCGCAGCTGCGTTAGTGCGCAGCCTGCAGGATGCTAGCACGCTAGCCAACCAGGGCGCTGTAGCTCCGACGCCGCAGGGACACGGCAACATGTGAAGACGAGGGGAACTGGAAGCAAACAGTAAATACATCACCTCGAAAAATAGCTGGTCATCGATTTGAACAAGTAATTGGCAGGCCGTCAGACAATTGTCTATTCTTCCTGTATGACAACTGCATTTTCTAGTAGCCAGCCAAATAATCGTCTTCCATTGCCATGGAGCAACTACCGTGTCCAGCAACTAGCACGGCGGCCATCGCTACACTGAAATCTTGGAGCCGAGTCTACTCAGATTTGCCTGGCTTGGGGATCCAGAAGCTCCGGTCGCGCGGCCAGGAATGACTCCTGCAGGAACTGGGCGCAGGCTGATTGGCCGGCTCGACCAAGACTCCAGGCGCATCTCCCCACTGCACATCGGCAGCCAAGGTACCTGCACGGTGGTGCCGTGGGTGCGTGGCACTGTAAATTGTTTAGCGCCATCAGCCCACTGGAGGGAGCGGCCCCGAATCTCCAGCATCGCAGGCCTAACGTTAGCCACCTAGGGTACTTGTACTAACTTCTCGCCACCCGTTTTTTCTTTCAACCTTTTTTTCCCTTTTTTCCTTTCATCTTGACACAACCATTTCTCTTTTACCCCAACGGCATACTTTTGTCGCATTCGATCGAGCTTAAACAAAACTCACCCTCTCTCAGATTACTGCAAATCCTGTCGATATTTGCTGAGGACATCACCACCATGCTCCGAAGTCGCCAGGCCAACAAGGCCGTCAAGGCTTTGGCCCAGACTCGCTCATTCACCTCCACAACCGCCCCCGTCACCTCGAGAGCGCAAAAAAAGCTGCCTCTTGCGCAAAGAAATAAAGCCACCGCCGCGACCGCCACCTCGAATGCCTCGTAAGTCGGAATTGCTCTTCCTGCCGCGATTTGCTGTGTTTGTGTGCATGGCTCCTATACATATGGGGTCTCCGCCCAGCCGCAGCCGGCATCGGTGGCGACAATGGGCGACATTTTGTGCTTCACGGCATGACTGCCAGCAAACCCTCGTCACCTCGCTGGTTTTTACTTCTGAATCCCGTTGTACTAACAGATGCAGAACCGTTCGTGCCGTTCCCAGTCCCGCCTTCAATGCCACCACCCAGGGCCATGTCCAGCCCCTCGTCAACGCCCGGAAAAGCGAAATGGACGAGTCCTTCATCGGCAAGTCGGGCGGTGAAATCTTCCACGAGATGATGCTGCGGCAGGGCGTCAAGCACATCTTTGGCTACCCCGGCGGCGCCATCCTCCCCGTCTTTGACGCCATCTACAACTCGAAGCACTTTGACTTTATCCTCCCCCGCCACGAGCAGGGCGCTGGCCACATGGCCGAGGGCTACGCTCGCGCCTCTGGCAAGTGCGGCGTCGTCCTCGTCACCTCGGGGCCCGGTGCCACCAATGTCATTACCCCGATGCAGGATGCTCTGTCGGATGGCACCCCCATGGTCGTCTTCTGCGGTCAGGTCCCCACCACGGCCATTGGCAGCGATGCCTTCCAAGAAGCCGACGTCATCGGCATTTCACGCGCCTGCACCAAGTGGAACGTCATGGTCAAGAGCGTCGCCGAGCTGCCGCGCCGCATCAACGAGGCTTTCGAGATTGCCACCAGCGGCCGCCCCGGCCCCGTCCTCGTCGATCTGCCCAAGGATGTCACCGCCGGTATCCTAAGAAGAGCCATTCCCACCAA
Organism: Akanthomyces uredinophilus; assembly: GCA_030778065.1. Taxonomy (NCBI): domain Eukaryota; kingdom Fungi; phylum Ascomycota; class Sordariomycetes; order Hypocreales; family Cordycipitaceae; genus Akanthomyces; species Akanthomyces uredinophilus. Next base: position 29,378 of record JAPFRW010000136.1, on the reverse strand, counting down.
CACGGCTCTGCCCTCTCTGCCTTCGGCCGCCTCCTTGGCCGCCATCGAGGTTGGCGATCGTCTCCTGCAGGCCTCGATCCAGCGCGTCGCCGAGCTGGTCAACACGGCCAAGAAGCCCGTCATCTACGCCGGCCAGGGCATCATCCAGTCCGCCGGCGGGCCCGAGATCCTCAAGCAGCTGGCCGAAAAGGCCTCCATCCCCGTCACCACCACCCTCCAGGGCCTCGGCGCCTTTGACGAGCTCGACGAAAAGTCCCTGCACATGCTCGGCATGCACGGCTCCGCCTACGCCAACATGGCCATGCAAGAGGCCGATCTCATCATCGCCCTCGGCGCCCGCTTCGACGACCGCGTCACCGGCAACATTAGCAAGTTTGCCCCCGGCGCCAAGGCCGCCGCCGCCGAGAAGCGCGGCGGCATCGTCCACTTTGAAGTCATGCCCAAGAACATCAACAAGGTCGTCCAGGCTACCGAGGCCATCGAGGGCGACGTCGGCGCCAACCTGCGCTACATGCTCGACTTCACCAAGCCCAAGTCGATGGAGGACCGCAAGGAGTGGTTCGCCAAGATTAACGAGTGGAAGGCCAAGTGGCCGCTGTCGCACTATGCGCGCACCGAGCGCGGCGGTCTCATCAAGCCCCAAACCGTCATCGAGGAGCTCAGCAACCTGACTGCCGACCGCAAGAGCGAGACGTACATTTCCACCGGCGTCGGCCAGCATCAGATGTGGACGGCGCAGCACTTTCGCTGGCGCCACCCCCGCTCCATGATTACCTCTGGCGGCCTCGGCACCATGGGCTTTGGTCTGCCGGCCGCCATTGGCGCCAAGGTCGCCCAGCCCGACGCCCTCGTCGTCGACATTGACGGCGACGCCTCGTTCAACATGACCCTGACGGAGCTCTCCACCGCGGCGCAGTTCAACATTGGCGTCAAGGTCATTGTCCTCAACAACGAGGAGCAGGGCATGGTCACGCAGTGGCAGAATCTCTTTTACGAGGACCGCTACGCCCACACCCACCAGACCAACCCCGACTTTATCAAGCTGGCCGAGGCCATGAATGTCCAGTGCCGTCGTGTTTCCGACCCTGCCGACGTCGTCAACAGCCTCAAGTGGCTCATTGAATCCGACGGCCCGGCTCTTCTCGAGGTCATGACCGACAAAAAGGTTCCTGTCCTGCCCATGGTTCCTGCTGGTTCGGCCCTTCACGAATTCCTCGTCTATGACGGAGGTGAGCATTTTTGACATCCAGTCCTTTTTAAGACATGAAAGCTAACGAATTGCAGACAAGGACAAGGCCCGCCGCGAGCTGATGAAGCAACGGACGTGTGGTCTGCACCAGTAAGGTCGTTGAAGGGATGCATAAAAAGTGATTCTGCTTTTTTTTCTTTTGTCTTTTATCAAAATCAAGCTGTGCGCTTGTATGGCGTTATGGGGACACATGTCCACCTTTTTAGTGTAATATTCAATGGACATGCAGCTGGCGAATGCTTTCGTCGGCCACACTTTGCTGTGAACAAATTATCGATTCCTCTGGCTTGATGATGCGTTCAATCCTGCTGACTGAGATGGTGCCGTAATGTACTCCAGCCGCTTTTGAATCAAGCGTATTTCCACTTTGGTTCATCGCTGCCGAGTGGCTTAGGGGCCTCGTCATAGCCGACGTCGACACCGGCAATCCTGGCGCTGTGCTTGAGCGCCTTGGATTCCCCAAAGGCAGCGCTCTGCTTGACGTCGACAAACTCCCCCGGCACCTCTTTGATGCTCGCCGGCAGCGGCTCGACGCCCTCGAACCCCTGCCGGCCGGGGTACTGGCCGAGGCTGCGCAGGTACTTCATGGTCGCGGCGAGCGAGACGTCGACGCGCCATGAGCCGCCCTCTGTCGCGCGCCTGTGCAGCGCGGCAACGATGCCCGTCGCGAGAAGGTAGCCGCTGCCGTGGTCGAGCGCCTGCACGGGCGTCACGCGCGCCGACTCGCCGAGGCCGGCGTGCGCGGCCTCGGACACGGTCATGCCGCTGGCCGTCTGCACGAGCGAGTCGAAGCCGCGACGCCTCGACCACGGACCGCTGGGGCCAAACGCGGACAGGTTGGCGATGACGAGGCTGGGGTTGATGGCGGTGAGATGCGCAGGGGACAGGCCGTACGCCGCGAGGCTCTCCGGACGGTAGCCCTGGAGGAAGACGTCGGCGGTGCGGAGCAGGTCGAGCAGAGTCGCCTTGTCGGCGGCGTCGTGAATGTCCAGCTGGACGGTGCGCTTGCCGCGATTCATCTCGCCGTCGAGAAAGGGCACGGCCGGGAGGTTGGGCGACGTCACCCAGAGAACGTCGGCGCCGTGGGCGGCCAGCGTGCGGCCGGCGACGGGGCCGGCGATGACGCGGGTGAGCTCGACGACCTTGAGGCCGGACAGGGCCTTGTTCTTCTGTGGATTGGTTGGTGGGAGCACCTTGGTAGGTCCTGGGTGCAGCTGCTGGAGGAGGATCGGCGTGGTGGACACGGCAGTCGACTGCGGGAGCGCATCCCACTCGGCGTACGTTCGCTGCGCATAGATGGCGACGCTTCCCTCCTCGGTGCCCTTGACCTCGAGCTCAACGGCGTCCCAGTGGATAGTCTTTTCCGCGACCTGCTCCTTGGTGGCGTCGCGCGGCAGGCCGAGAATCTGCATGGTGCCCGCGACGTGGTTCGGGAACAGATCGTGGATGCGCACGTGCCCGCCGCCGGCCGTCGCGTGCAGCCCGCCGACCTTGTTGAAGGCAATGTCGGGCGGATCCCGCGCCCAGCTGTCCAGCCACTGGTACTGCTGCGAATGGAACTCGAGCCGGGCGTGGTCCAGCGGCACCGTCACGTCGGGGACACGGGGTGAACCGTTGCGCAGGGCGTGGTACCGTGCCGCGGCGAGGGCCGAGGCGCCAATGGTGGCTTGCGCGAGGACGCCGATCCTGTAGGACGACGGGAAGACGATGGTGTCGGCGGACGGGAGATGCAGCGACGTGAGTGCGGACGACGGCAGGCCGACCGAGGTCCATATGTCCTCTGCCACGTCGCTGGTGGTGAGCTTGGAGCGGTCGGGACTGGTCATTTTGCTATTGGATGAAATGTGAGAATAAAGTAAAGCATAATGAACAGATGTTGGTTGAGAGACGGTGCTGTGCTTGGTGTCTCTCGGTTGTCAGCAAGAAGGCCTGTGGGGCCGCGGGTAGAAGAGGGTATTGCGGCCACCAAAGTGACGAGATCATTCGATATCAAAATAGATACAATCATGTATACGATTGCGTGCAATGTATATTTAAAAAAAAACATGTTACGACTCTTGCCAAATGGTTCAAGGCTGAGTGGAGGCCGCCGTAGCGGTTGAGTCACACACAAAGTGGCGATATTGTTGTGCAGGCTATTCAGGGTAGCTTGATTGCAAACACTTGCATTACTTACCATATTACATTATGGAAGATACCAAAAGCATTAAAAAAGGACGCAAACTGCATCCTGATTCTCTAAATGAGGATTTTCCAGTGGAAGTCATCCTCAACATCAATGTATATCTCTGTGCGCAGGATCGCTGGGCGCTGATGCGCACCTGTCGTGGATTTCACCACCACCTGGGATACACCCTCTGGCATCCGGGACCTGAAAGCAGCCACGCCGAGCAGTGGCTTCGCTCAAAATACAGATCCATAGTGCAAAGATTTCGCATCTCGCAGCTGGACAGCAGCCATGCCGGCGCTCTGCTGTGGGCGGTGACACGCAGAGACTGCGAGGTGGCGAGAAAAGCACTGCAGTTTCGAGCTGTGCGGACCGATTTTGTCGAGTCTCTGCTTCGGCCTGCGATTGTACTCAGCTCCTGCGCTAAGCTGCTGGATCTCTTACTCAGCTATTTGCCGAATCCCGAAGACGTGATAAACCACACGAGGGGCTACGCTGGACCGCTCATGTTCTCGGCAGCAACTTCGGGCACGCTGGCCATCTTCGAGACGCTTCTTCAACACGGTGCCCATCCAAATGTTCAAAAACACGGCTACCCCATCATTCTCGCCCTCTCCAGCCCCGTGGGCGAGGCGATTGCACCGCTGCTCATCCGACATGGTGCCGACATTCCCGTGCATGTGCATGGATGGTCGCCGCTCAAGTATGCCGCGGTGCACGACAGGGCGTTTCTGCTTCCGCTAATTTCCGCTGACGGGGTGGACATTCATGCCGTGGATCCACAAAGCAACACGCACAATGCTCTGTGTCTGGCCGTCTCGCACGATGCGGCAAGCTGTGTCCGGCTGTTTCTGGAGGGCGGGAGCGATCCCATGACGAGAGCAATCGACGGCGACTATGCCTTTCTGCTGGGCAATTTCAACCAGAAGAGACGAAGCATCTGGCGCCTGTTTCTGGACCACGGCGTGCCCGTAGACGTGCGCTGTTTGCACAACAAGACACTGCTGATGTGGGCGGCATTGCACGGAGATCGAGAGCTGGTCGAGTTTCTGCTGGATAGGGGAGCCGATGCGACGCTCGAAGACGATAAAGGACAAACGGCAGTCGACTGCGCACTTCAGAACCGTACTTGGTGCCGAAAGGAGTGTCTTGACACGACAGCCTACATCATCGAGGCAGGGTGCCGCCAAAAACAAGGCGAGGTAGCTAGCACGCGCTGGTGCGCGCCGTGGAGAATCGCAGTGTCAGTCGGGCAAGACGATCTGCTCCGCCACGTCTTGAAACGGAATGGCTACGACCACTGTGCGCGCGACCCGCGCGGACAGACGCTTCTCATGATTGCTGCCCAGAACCGAGCGGGCCGGGCGGCACGCAGCTATGGCTTTGCCTACCCGTGGGAGAGATGTCGTCGCGAGGCCATGGCGCAAACGGACGACGCAGGAAACACGGCCCTGTACTGGGCCGTGCACTCGGGCGACAAGTACCTGTGCAAGCGGTTTCTGCGGGCCGGCGCAGACGCCAACACGCCTGCCGGCGACGGGCGGTCGTTGCTTGCCGTGGCGGCGGTAGGAGACGAGCCGGCGGTTCTGCGCAGACTGCTGCTGCACGTGCGGGACGTCAATGCGCAGGATGGGGTTGGACGGACAGCGCTCTCGTACGCGGCGTGTAATACAAACAGAGTGGCTATGCGGGAGATGGTGAGAATGTTGATGGCGGCTGGTGCGAAACCGTCACGCAGGCTTAGAGACTATAATGAGCGGCTAAGGCCGGTGGGATGGGCAAAGAAATACGGGCAGGAGGATATTTTTAGAGACGCGGTTTTAACGTGGAGGCTATAAATCCTTACACCAAACGTCGAGAAGATATATTTATAGACGTGTTATGAAATGGACGCCATAATCAGTCATGTATCGAATGTCAGGCACAGATGAGGCATCTGACTCTTTCAAAGTATTCATGTTGAATTAATGCATCATTATGATATCTATATCTATGTGAAATGCGAACCAACGCCAAAATGCAACGCCATGCAGATGATGGTCATAGACCTATACTGTCTTGCTCCTTTTTATTTCACCCACACCTCTACTGCCTCTACTGCCTCTCCTGCGTCTCCGCCTCGCTGAGCGCCGCCTTTTCATCCGCCGTGAGCGCCGACGACGCCGACCCAATCTTGACCGTGATGGTCAGCAGCAGCGCCAGCGCCGACAGACCAACACCCAGCCAGAAGCCAATCTGGTACTGGGCGCGCAGGCCGAGCTTGTCGGCGCCCTGCGTCTGGATCGACGCCGAGACGGCCAGCTCGGCGATACCGAGCCAAAAGGCCTGGCCGAGGTACAGCAGGCTGTTGATGAGGCCCGAGGCGGCATTCTGGTGGCGGTGCGGCATGGCGGTGGTGATGAAGACGTTTGTGACGTTGAACATGATGTCGACGCCAATGGTGCCGCACAGCATGGCGGGGAAAATGTACGCCCAGTAGAGCTTGGACGTGGACATTTGGCCGCCGGGCGTCGTTTGGTCGGGGATCAGCGGCGGCAGCAGCACGCAGATGAGGAAGCCGACCGTCGAGATGACGAGCAGGATGCGGTTCGGCAGCAGGTGCATGATGAAGCCGCCGGTGACGGCGAGGACCATGCCGCCGACGGCCAGCGGCGTGAACCACGCGGCCGTGAGGATGGGCGTCGTGTGCAGCACCGTCTCAATGTAAAAGGAAATGTAAAACAGAAACAGGCCAAACGTGCCGTACGCGCAGAACAGCACCGCGCACAGGCGCTTCATGTACTTGGGGCGGAACAGGTCCGGCGGCAGCAGCGGCTGCGCGGCGACCCAGCCCTGCACATAGACGGCGGCGCCGAGGAAGAGCAGGCCGACGACGAGCAGCACGTAAATGTACGGCGTCTTCCAGCCCTGCGGGGCCTGGCCGCCGTCGGTGAGGGCAAAGACGACGAGCGTCAGGCCGGGGACAATGGTGACGGCGCCGAGCCAGTCCATCTTGACGGTGGGGTCGAGGGCGTGCAGGTCGCGCGGGATGGTGAGGAAGCCGGCGCCGACGATGCAGGCGACAAAGATGGCGCCGATCCAGAAGAACCAGCGCCAGGTGAGGAACTGGGCGGTGACGGCGCCCATGAAGATGCCAATGTAGAAGCCGACGCAGGCGAGGGCGCCCCAGACGGCAAAGACGAGGTTCTTGCGCGGACCCGGCCGGTACGTCTGGCCGAGGATGGCGAGCCCCGCGGGGACAAAGGCGGCGGCGCCGATGCCCTGCATGGCGCGGCACACGATGAGCATGGTGCCGTTGCGCGAGAAGCCGCCGACGAGGCACCACACGCACATCCAGGCGTGGCCGGCGAGGAAGACGCTGCGCCCGCCGTACATGTCGGCGAGGCGGGCAAAGATGAGCAGCAGCGCGGCCGTCGTCAGGTTAATGGCCGAGGCGGGCCAGGTGCGCTCCGAATCGGCCATGCCGAGGTCCTTGGACACGGGCGGCAGGATAATGTTGAAGCCCGAGATCCAGTACTCGCTCATCATCATCGACGAGACGACGGTGACGACAAAGGCAATCTCGGACCACCACGTCTTGAAGTAGGCGGGGCGGACGCGGCCGAGACGCTCAATCTCAGCCTCGGTGAGGACTTCTTTGTTGGTGCTGGTGTTGTTGGACGCGGAGAGGCCTTGCTCGGCCTTGTCGTCGTTGTGGTGGCGGTTGGAGAGGAACTTGACGAGGCTGTGGCTGCCGTCAGCGCTGGTGCTGTCCGGCGCCACGGCGGGCTGTTGGCAGGCCATGATGTCGATGTTGACGGGCAAAGTCAATGTCCGAATTCAAGGCATCAGAGTTGTTTAGGCTGGTCGAGTGTCTCGGGAGTTGGCAAGACACTGGATGTTCGATGAAGTGGTGATACAACAGCCAACATGGAAAAGGTGATGCGGCTCTCGAGGTTTATAAAGGTCCTTGGGCAGACATACCCCACTCAAAAACGAGGGACTCATAATTGTCCCTGTGTAACCAGCCGTTGACGCGATCCAGAAAAAAAGCTTTTTTCCCGCTTCCTTTGCAGCATCTCCGGTTTACGGGGGGTCTCATCTGCGAGGCATGAGCGCCAGCTGCCCCATTGGGGTAGCATCTGGGTGGTTGCCGAACAGCCGCCACATTATTCCCACAGGGACCGACTTTATGAGAAAATTCTCAAATTCTCGCTGCCAAGATCTCGAAAAGTTGCCGAATCGAGTCAAGATCCATGATGAAAATCACAAACAGAATTTCACGAAACCGAGCCTGATGGTTCTTGTGGGGCCGCCAATTGCGCCTTGGCTGCCTGATTTGGTTTAGCGGCGAGGATGAATGCGAACAATGATGACCACGACTTTTGGAAATGCTCAGCATTGCCCTATTTTGAACATGTCTTTATAAGCAGGATACTATAAGCAAGATGTTAGAAATCCACGGTCATCATTCTTTATTCTTTCCAATTATTTTTCGGTCAGCAAGTCGTCATGTTGTAAATCTCGGCCTCGTGGTGTCTCGACCGCTTCCCCGGGCCCGGCGTCCGCGCGCCCCGTAGACTTGTAGGGCCAGACTGCAGTTGTCCACGGCCAGCATGTGTCACGGAGCTGCTCTCTGCAACACTGCAACTCTTTCGTGACACTTGCCATTGGCTGCCAAACAGTCCCCGGACCGGATCTGAGGTTACACAGATGCATCTCTACATCGGGTACCGGCACGCCGTTCCTGTCCGAGCGCTGTCGCACGTGGGGTTCCGCGCAGCACTGGCTGCGTGTTTGACGGCCGAGGGCAGAGTATAAAAACATGTACGGATCTCGGCACTCCTCCAAGTTTCTGATGCAAAACTTGCTCGTCCTTTGGGTGTGCCGGCCAGCCGAGAGTCGATGGTAACTGACGACGACGAGATGGCGCCATGAGGCCGCGGACAGCGAGAATGGTGAAGCGGCCGAGTTGCAGGAAGAGCTTGCGAAAAGTGCGAGAACCGCATAGAGTAAGCTTGCGTAGTAAAAAGGGCCAAAACGATCGGATCGGATATATGCTTGAAGCGGCGCAATCGTCGGCAGTGCTCCCCTGCCAAGTGGCGATCGGCATGCCGTTCCAGATCGGGTCTTCAGCGAGATGCGTGAGCCTTGGTCAGACATGTCTGCCTCGGTCGAGGAAAATCGTGCGGCGCCGAGCACGCAGAGCCTCATCTTCACGTCACGCCTGCCACCCAATGGCGGCGTTGGCCTGTTGATGCCCACCGTCAAAATGCGCACTTTCACAACATTCTGGCAACGCAGAGGTAATATAGTCGCATTTCCCAATTCCACCACACTGACATTAACATTTCGCATATATACATACATAGCCTCTGCTACATCATTTGTATCCCTTCCATATTCTTGCGTCTTGTCCTATCGGCGCATCTGGACAGCAGCCAAGGCACCCTACAGAAGCATCTGAGCAGCGGCAAGAAGAGCAGCAGGCACAGCGTACTTTAGACCAGTCGACAGGCCAGCAGCGGCGTTCTTGTTGCCGGCTGTTGTGGGTGTGGCCGAGGCGCCCGAAGTAGCGCTGCCGCCGCTGCCGCTGGTGCTGCTTGTCGCACCGGCAGTCGTCGTGGGACTAGCAGTCGTCGTCGTCGTGTTGCTACCGCCGGTGCTGTTGCCGGTGGCCTTTTCATATCCGTCGAGGACAAACGTCTCCATCTGCTGGGGGTATTTGACCAGGTACAGGCCATGGACCTTGGAGTTGTTTCCGCTGTTGCAGTACACGTCGCCGGTGTCGCAGTACGAGACAATCTTGTCGGTAAAATTGGCGCAGGCACCGATACCGTTGCGGACAAAGAGCTGAAGCGCAGAATTAGTGAGTGCATAATTTCGGTAACGATTAAAACATACGCCATCAGCAGTGCTAGTGCCCTTGGTATAGGGAGCTGTGTGGTTGAAGCTGGGGTCGCCAAAGATGGCAATGGCGACAACTAATTCCGTTAGCTGGGTTCGTAGGGTTTGCGCGGATATTACTCACCGTCCTTGACGGCGTCGGCAGGAATGGGCGCATTGTCGCCAAAGATGCCGCCCTGGCCGCCGCAAAACGCGTTGACGGCAATCTGGGCGCCCTGAGACCAGCCGAGGTAGGCCATCTTGTGGCCGGGGCAATCCTCGTGGTACTTGGTAACCTTGTCGTAAACATCCTGGGTGCCATTCTTCTCCGACACGTCGTAGTTGGGGTTCGACAGCGTGGCCGGGTAGTTGACGGCGACAATGCTGGAGCCGGGAATGGCGTCGCTAATGTTTTTTGCCAGAGCACCCGTCTCGCCGAGGCCCGTGGGCTCAAAGGTGCCGCGACCGACGATGATGTGCAGGCCCTTGGAGCACTCGGCGGCCAAGGCGGAGCCGGCCAGGACGGCGGCGGCAGACAGAGTAGCGGTGCGCATTTCGACGGTTGGAGGACAGACGACGACGGGAGGACGGGACCGGATTGAGCAGACGCGAGACGAGACAAAATGTGAATCGCACCCCAGGTTCCACCACGGCCTTCTTATGAGAAAATGGATTGTCTGGCGTCCGGGGCCCCGTCAGCAGCTGGCCCCCCCGGTCCATCAAAAACACCCCCAAGCCACCTTGACTGGCATGAGGCTGCTATTGGTGGGGCGGACGGCGCAGGTTTCCTCGACGGGCGACGAGCCAACGAATTGTTAGCGCGGTCCAACCTCCCAATGCAGCAGTTCGGGCGGTGCGCGAGTCGCAGCCGGCTACGACGGCGCCAAGGGTGCATATGTTTATACCTCGTAGTTTTGATTTCTCTGCGTCGAGAGCCTGGCCATGAAAGAGCGATTGGACAGATTGATGGCGGTATAATTTGTCTTCTTGTGGTAAATACGTCGGTCGAGCCATGGGAAAGCGGCGCGGCGCAACACCATCAGTAATCCAGGCTATGCGCACAAGGACCGAGGTGCAAGCCACGCGGAGCCGTGTGTCCCGAGCTGCAGGCGTCGTAATGTCGTTGGTTTGCCACGCGTGCTTGGCGTGAGGTACTATTGCACTAGCTTTGCGGTGGACTGCAGGTCGAATAAAACTGTAAAACGCAGCCCAGTAATAGTGGCATGGTGGTCAATTCTAGCCCCGTGTCTGGGGAAGTGGTTCCTGGGTACGGTGTTGGTGGTGAGGTGCGCACAGAAGGTTGACGCGGTGCTTGCAATCTGCATCATGGCGATTTGATGTGCGTATATAATGCGCAAGACACTCGACGAGATTCACAATTTCTAAAGATGATGTTGGTGATGAATGAAGATTCTGCAATTTTGATTTGGAGAGTTGAAAGCAGAGCAAACGGACGAGACCTTGCAGCAGCTGGCAGAGGCAGAGGCAGCCTGATCCACCAATTGCAGCTGGAGCCACTGGACCCCGTGAGCGCCCGCTATAAAAGCCTGTACCGCGCTATACCTTAGGTGCTTGCTCCCGCACAGCTCACAGAATGTACCAGCATCAGCCTTGCATTAGACGTCCAGAAATGCGGCACGACATTCACATGTTCCATGCTCCCCAGCAGCTGTATGATCATTGGAGAACCGTTCATGGTGCGGATGATGCCGTGCCGCAAAGCCTGTGGATCAGGGGAAATGACATGATGGTGCCCCAGTCATAGCAGCGCCTCGTAAGGCCATTGTGGACAGACGAAACCACTATTGCATAACTAGTCAGAATATGAATTTTCTGGAGATTATCAGCATATAATTTGAGGCTCGTTAGGGCTGCACAGCATTCGGCTGTAGATCCCTGAATTGGCTTTTGGACCACATTAGCGTTGGTGACGATTGCCAAGGGTTTAGTCTGTCTGGGCTGAATAGACTCAGACCGTACGACCTGTATGCCGACGAATGCTCAATATACTGAGAAATTACTTTGTAGAGAAGTTTGACCACATGAGAAAAGGCCAGTGTAGTGACGCGGTAGATCGTGGTAGTCAAGCCGACACATACCCTGGCTTCATGTCAAGATCATGTAGCGGCTCTTGCAAACAACAGGGTATTTCCATATTTGACGGCGGACGGCCACTAGAAAAAGCGGCTCAAAATAGTAAACAGGTGCTTCTGCGTCGTGTACAAGAGGCGTCCTCCTGGCGGAGTATATGTATGTGAGTCCCGCTGCATGTCTATGTTCAGCTCCCATGGCCCGAGACATCGGGTCGTGTTGCGTGGGCGCAGGCAGAACCCTCTAGACCTTGTTCATCATCGTCTCCAGGTATCCCCAACAGCGTCACTGCCTTGGTTTTAACATGCCATTGCCCGTGCCACGTCGTACATGATGAAGCACATTGTCTCGGACATGCAGCTGCGAACTTGCCATTGGTGAGGGTCCAACCGTCCGAAGAGTATAAATTCGAGGTATGCGGGCCTTTCTTAGAATTTCTCCTCCATCATCAAGAAATCCTTCACAATGCGCTACCTCAATCTGATTTCACTCACCTTTTGTAGCCTGACGCTGGCTCAGGTCGATAATGACTTCATTGCTGTACGCTTCACAGTCAAGACATTGCGACGCCTCGCTGACCATCTCCACAGGCCATCCTGTACGGCGCCGATGAGTACGAATTTGATGTTCTTCGGGACCGTTGTGTCAACTTGAAGAAATACCAGTACAATCCGATCCCTAGTCCCTTCCTTGCATATGTTGGCTAACCGGTTGCAGGCCAATATTCTCCGAGATTGAAGTCGGAAGCTCCAACGTCTGCAAGCTTTATAAGTGAGTATGCGCCCCAACGTATGTTCGCAGCCTGCTAACAAAAGAAGTGAGCTCGACTGCGGTGATGAAATCCTGGCGTTCCCGGCAGGCTCGTTCGATATTGAGCAACTGCAATTCAAGTCTATCCGGTGTGAAGCCTCGGTGGAGATTGTTGGCAACTAGCAGCGTGCCGTCACATTGATAGACCAAAGAGTTGAACTGTTTCAAAATGACGATGCAGCATCGGAGATGTCAAGCTGAACTTTTGCAAATTCAAGAACAAAATGGAACACCACAATTGTATGCCAAGATCCTAGTACGTGTCCATTGCTCTTGTGATGCGCATTCATAATCGCTTGCCGGTGGCGCTCTGTATTGGAGGATATGCAAGCGGGTTTCAGGCAGACATGCGCAGCCTTTCAAGTGCCAGAAACAGCAGGCCAAACGTCACTAGAAAATAGCCGCATGAAATCTCTCATAGCTACGCCTGCGCTCACATGATGGTAGCGTGGCTGAGCTGCATGATACCCCGCCTCATCTTTGTACACTGCGGCCTGTTCTGCCCTGTACAACCCTCCTCTTTCAAGATTTTGGTTCTCAAAAGTCGAACATAAAAATGGCTCTTCAGGCACAGTGGGGCTTAGAGAAGACTGCCGACTCTGCCATCTCCATCTCCCGCGGCATATTGCAAGCCGCAACAAGCGACAATGTCCAGCCTCTGGCCATCCTGGCCTGCGAACGCTTTGGCAACACACTCGCCATGTGTCCTGAGACATGCCGAAAAGTTGAGAAGACACTTTTGCCAACGCCGCCGCACGCTGTTCTCAAATTCCTCCAAGGCACCGTGGGCTACTCGCCAAATGACTGCGCCACCTACTTTGGCACATCATCCCAGGCGGGCCTTCAATTTCTCAGCTTTGCTACAGCTCTCATAAACACCATGAACACGGTAGGGAGCGCAAAGTGTATTCATCATCTGCTGGTGAAATCCGCATCCGATAAGTGCTTGGTGCCCACGTTGCTACAGGTGGAAGACCTCATAGAGAGCTTGGAGCCCAGATGCCGACTGTCACGCTTTACCGACGAGATACTTGGTTGGCATATTTTGCTGCGAAACCTTGTCAGAAACCATGATGAGCCTTTGAGCAATGATGAACTCTTCCGCCCAGCTGCCCCTACCGCTGGGGCACTAAAAGAAGTTGTCGATGCCTTTAGGGAACTATCACGGATTGGGGACAGTGGTGCTGTTGCGGTAACATTCAAGACTTTCGGTCTCGCGTCATGGTTAATAGCATTTACAAAATGGTGCCTCGGTAGTCCCCCATCCACGTACATGGAAGACGGAACGCCGCTTATGGAGACGGCTAACAGCAAAGTTCGCGTTTACCTCCGTCAAGCGCTGCTTGAAGTCACTCTCGAGTATGCTATTGATAGCCCAAAAGAGCTTACTGTCAGAGGACTCCACGGTTGCATGTTTGGAATGGTCGGCCTGCGGCCATATTGCCAGTGGCTTCTGCGAGAACTTGGTGTCGATCAAGGGAGCGCTTTGACGGCGGTGCAGAGCACTGTCGCTGGAGCTGTGAAATGGGCCGCTGCCAATATTTCATTCACAGATGGGAAAAACTTCACCGCTCTGGTGAGGGGAAGCACACGCCGCGAATTTCCAGATTTGATGCTGCAACCCCTGCGCGAGACCAGCCACGTGCTAAGTCTTATGTTTGAAGAATACGACAGCTCGGACAGCACGGGCCTCCGTTTCTCAATACATCAAATCCAAGCGATTCGGACACATTGCGAGTCTTCTCCTGTGAATCCTGAAAGAACTCATGTGGATGCAGAGACAAACTTCCGCGACAGCCTGAGGCTATTCTTGAAGGCTCTGTCCCAAATCGTTGCGAGCGTGCTCGCGTTATCTTTATATCAGCATCCAGAGTCAATGAGGGTGTTCACCATTGTACCGGAAGCTTCAAGCAACCGCTGGGAGCTATCTTCAAGCGGTCCCCAGCGGCTCGCTGATGTAATTCAAACCGTTTTGTTACAGGAGACACAAGGTTCTTGCCCTTCCCATCTGCTGCTTGACGAAGCAATGAAACTGGCGGGTCACTTCAAGGGCTGCGCTGCCGCCGATCACCCCGTCGTCATGTCGTCTTTTAGTGGCCAAACCATCTACTTTGACTTTTTGAATACTAATACAGTGTTTGAAAGCGGCTACATGTCTCTTTCCTGGTTGCCGGGTTTGATCTGGCACGGTGCAGACAAACACCATCTTGTACAGAGCCCGCGAGTCCCCGAGAGGCTAATCAAGGACAACGGCACGACGACGGTGCCTGTTCAGAAACCTTTGAATTCTTTGCCGGGCGCATTTATAAAATGGGTGGTAAAGCATGAAGGAAGACGCAAAGGACTCCTGCTGGCCCTCGCCACAGACGGTCACAAGGATAGCCCCAATATATGGCCCATGGGAGTGGGCGGGGTTTTGTCTTCGCTCCTTGAGTCGACGTTCTTGAAAACGTGTCCTCACGACAAAGACAGTTGCATCGATGGAGCACTAGCCGAGCGCTGTCGCTATCACATCCTTGGTCATGATTTCCCGGAAGTTGCCAAACCTGTGAGCCCACCCGTGTATGAACAGAGGAGAATTTGGCTGTTCGCAGTGGATGGAGATGATGCTCTCCGGTTCTTCGCTTCCGCCCACCTATTCGGGCAGCCAGCCGTTTTTCGAGGTCAAGCTTGTTTGAACTGCTGCATCAGAGTTTGCATAAAAGCCGGTTTCTCTTTTGTCGTTTTGTAGTCATCCCTCCGTGTGTTATATTGTCATCCCTCCGTGTGTTATATTGGCTGCTCAAAATTATCGAGCTCTTTGTTGATGATTAAAATACTGGCCAGCCTTGTCCACTCATAACTTTTAAGTTTGACGATCTTCACCAGAGTCCAGTGGTCTACTCTACACGATAACAATAAAGTACGCTATCTCGATAAAACATTCCTGCTCACCGACAGCTCGCATCGCTGCAGAGTGACGGCTTATTCATGACAGAGCTGCCAAAGGTGGTGACGCAGTTTTTCGCCTCCTGTAATGTAGCTAGACCTACCGAATAGCTCGGACGAAAATATGCCGACAAACGTAAGAGCTTCCATGTTATCATTGTTCTTTCACTCGGCGAGGTTCATCTGTGGGCCCTATCCACCGTTTCTACAAGCTCTGATTCATCTTCTTGGCCGGCTAGTTACCCACGAACACTGTCGGGTTTCCGGCGGGTACATCAACGTCGCTAGATTTAGGCATTTGGTAAATTTTTGGAGAATATGCGTCAGAAAGAGAGTCCAAAACTCTCACCTTTCGCTTACAAACATCAGGAAGAGCTTGGGATAATGACCGTCTCCGTAGCCAGTACCCTGACCAGAATAGCGGCCACTCGCCCGCTAACGGTTCTGTGGCGGCCGAGGCCGGACAGCTTTTCATCTTGGATTCAACATGATCATGCGCAAATCCAGTAGATTGCAGTTTGTGCATTCGCCACCAAATATGCGTCATAACCGAACATTTGGGAACTAAAGATACCCGCTTATAAATGGAAACGTCGCATCGTCGCCCCAACGGCCGCCTGGCTGCGTGCAACCCGTGCAGGTCGCGCAAAGTGTCCTGCGACCACCGCCGACCAGCGTGCACCCGCTGCCTCAAGAAGGGGCAGGGCGCCCA
This sequence comes from Akanthomyces uredinophilus, assembly GCA_030778065.1. NCBI lineage: Eukaryota > Fungi > Ascomycota > Sordariomycetes > Hypocreales > Cordycipitaceae > Akanthomyces > Akanthomyces uredinophilus. Next base: position 13,556 of record JAPFRW010000136.1, on the reverse strand, counting down.
GTGCTTCTACTCAGGACCTTGTCACAGAAAGAGCCGAGAGACTTCATCACATCTCTCAGACCCAATCTCGTCGTTTACGGAGCCACCACCGCCGCCGCTACCGCTGGCGCTAGAGACACCCAGTCACTCGGTGGGCTCACCAGTGCTGCCAACGCCTTGGCCGAGTGCTCGGCTAGGCCACACCTCGGTCCTGGAAGAGACGCAGAGCAGTCTATTACTGCTAGGCGGAACGAGTACGCCAGATGATGAGTGTGGCTGCGCCGTGCCCTGCCAGCCGACTGTGCTGTTCCAGGAGCTGCCGCACATGGTCAGCGAGACGTGCCTCACTGTACTACGCGCCCTTCCTGGACAAAAAGACGAGCAGATGACCTATCTCGATGGCAAGGTCGATCCCAAAGGGTGGACGTATATTGCAGTGGACCGCATGATCCGTAACCTGCGAGGAATGTTTGCGGCGTCGCAGCACCTGGGCGAGGACAAGGCGCTCGAGGCCATTGCTCAGACGCTTTGCAACAATTCGTCAAAACCCTTCCAAAGCGACTATCCGGATTGCAAGTCGTGGCTGGACTCATTCTGTGGCAGCAACCTGCGATGGGAATCGATCGGCTTGCTGTGGGCACACATGGAACGTGCCTCGGACATGTTTGACGCTCTCAACCAAACACTTCTGGTCCGGTCCAATAACAACACGTCTGTCGAGGCTGCCCGCATTAATCTCGGCCACTGCATCAGTCTTGCGCGACGCTTCAATGATGCTAGCGTGCTTTTGTTTGACCTGATGCGTCGGCTCGGAACACTTGACTCACTTGCTGATGGCGAATTGTGTAAGTCTCTATGCGAATCCTCCTAGCCCGGTACTGACTTGTAAGCCATGTCATCATGGCAGACCGGCGCAGCAAGCGTTGCGTGCATGACCTTTCTCGGCACACAGGCGGAAGAGCAGCCTGCATCCTACAAACCGACAATGTACTCCGAGTATAGGCGTCGGATCGCCGTGCACATCTTCACCAGAGACAAGCTGGGTGTGGCTTTTACGGGGCGACCGCCGCTGATCAGCCATCGCTACTTCTCCACGCCCATACTGCTCGATATTGCAGACCAGGATCTCCTAGACGCTGCGAGTCTTGAGCGCGCGGCGCAGTCTCTCGACGACAAGGGATGGAACACGGACGGCAAGCTGCACTCGAGCACGGCGATTCGCGCGCGGTTCATGATTTCCATGATTCGCGATGAGCTGGTGGAGGCGACCCTGAGCAAAGCCAGCCATGTGAATGTTGAGTATCTCCTGTGAGCCATCTTTAGACACTCACTACTGGGACCAAAAGCTAACACCGGTCATAGCGACCTACGAAATCGACAGTGCTCTCTACCGGAGCAGTTCCCAGAAGGACTGCGGTTCTGCGCGAGCGACCTCGCAAGCCCGGACGTGCCGCCCAACGTGGCGTACATGAAGACGTTTACGCATCTGGAGCATTTGCAAAATTTATTCTTTGCCGAGCGCCTTTTGCAGAGATACAACCACGCAGGCAATGGAGAGCTGCTGATTGGCAGCGTAACCATGGTCTCGCTCACTCTGCACTTTTGGATGAACCAAGACCGATTTTCAACGCCGACGATGCGGCGCAACTTTGAGTGGATTGTAAGCATCCGACTAGCCTTGATCTTTACGTTTTTGCTAAAGATGCCCAGGTCCTCTCGTACGGTGCACCCGGCGCTGGCGTGCTCTGCCAGGAACTCCTCTACCCAACCTTTCGCGACAGCCACCCGCTGGATCCCAAGGTCAGCCGGTCGAGCATCATCCAGCAGCTGAGCATGCTCGTCGGCTTCTTCGACTGGGTGCGCGACACGGCGCCCAACGCGCAGCTGTGCTGCAACTGCAGCGTCATCATCCAGCGCGTGCTCGACTACACGCTCAACGGCGGTGCCTCCAACGGCGTCGGGCCGGACATGGTGGACTGGGGTGTGTTTGATCAGCCGGATTTCAGCTTTGAACTGATGGATACGTTTGACTGGCTGCGGTGATGCACTTGGACATGGACTTGGTGTTTTATAGGCTAGTTTTTTTTCTGGGCTAATTAACCTGTTGGCGATGATCGTTGCACGAGTAAGACGCTGCGGACTCGGCGCGTGGGGGGACTAATTCATTTCTCAGGACAACACTCTGGCTCAGCTTCATCATAGAAACATTCACTATTTGCAAATTTGACGAGTAATTATGATGCCAGGGAACTTTTGAGCTAGACTGAAGACACTAATTCAGGCAAGTCGCCGCATCAACTCTGCATTTCGGCTGCGCTATCCGCAAGCTCCACTACCCCGGGGTCCGAGACCTGTCCGGATCTTCATTTCAATTTCTCACCAACAGCCACGCATCACTCATCCTCATCAAGCACGCAAGCCAGAACACGGCTTTCCATGGTGTGCTACATCAAATCCACGCACAATGGCAGACTCTGAGCGCGCATTGCCCACCAGCGAAGCGACGCCGCTGCTCCGCGACGACAACACCACCACCACTGAAAATGGCAGCAGCGCCACCACCACCACCGACGTCCAACGTCTCGCCCCGCGGCTGCGCACCGCCATCCCCTTCTTCTTCATCCTCACGGCCGTCGAGTTTGCCGCCGCGCTGTGCGCCGCCGGCGTGGCCGCGCTCGTCGAGGGCTCGCTCTGCCGGGCCGCGTTCCCAGAGGTGACGGAGCCGTACGGCGACGCGCGCTGCAAGCGCGAGGACGTGCAGGCGGACCTCGCGTGGATCATTGGCATGGAGAATACAATCTCGGTGATTCCGGGCCTGCTCATGTCGATTCCGTACGGCATCGTCGCGGACAAGTACGGGCCGAACATTGTGCTGGGTCTCATCTGGGTCGGCCAGTTCCTGTCCGAAGGCGGCCATCTCCTCGTTTGTACGCAGCTTCTTGAAACTCGTGGCATGTGACTGAGCTGACTGCATAGGTCTGAATCCGCAAATATTCAATGTGCGCTGGATCTACGCATCTTCGTGCATGACGCTCATCGGCGGTGGCGGCGCTACGTGGGCGGCCATGCGCTTCCTCGTCACGGCCAGTCTCGTCAGCGAGAAGAACAGGTACGTACACGGAGCCTCAGCCATGAACCACGTTCTTTGTGCTAACAAGACAGAACGACCCTCTTCTTCTACCTACAAGCCTTTAGCGTGTCCATTGCCTTCTTCACCGGCCCTGCCGTCTACTTCATCATGAGCCGCGCCGGCCCCGTCGGGGCCCAAGTCACTGGCGTGGCGCTCCTCGCGCTCATGGCCATCCCGGGCTTCGCCATGCCGCGCAAGCTCCGCAACACGCCCCTCGTCGCCGACTCGCCCAGCGCAGCCCAGCGACTCTCCCTCAAGACCCGCGTGGCCGACGTCTTCCGCAGCGCGGCCACCACGCTGCGCCTCGTCTTTGGGCACAGCCTGCCGCTGACGCTGCTGCTCGGCGGCGTCGTCTTCACGCAGCTCGGCGCGTACGAGATTACGTTTCGGCTGCAGTACGCGACCAAGCGCTTCGGGTGGACGTGGGCCGAGGCCGGCCTGCTGTCGTCGGTCGTCGCCGTCGCCAACCTCGCCGTGCTCGTCCTCGTCCTGCCCGGCGCCAGCTACCTGCTGCTGGCGCGCCACGGCTTCACCGCGCTGCGCAAGGACCTCTGGCTCGCGCGCGCCAGCGGCTGCGTCCAGGTCCTCGGCAGCTTCCTGACGGCGCTGGCCCCGAGCGGGCCCGCCTTTGTCGCCGCCATTGCCCTCTACGAGTGCAACAAGGGCTACACGCCCTCCGTCGTCAGCATCATCGTGTCGGTCGCGGAACGCGAGGGCATCGCCCAGCACTCGACCGTGTACGCGTGCGTCGCCACAATGAGCGCCATGGGGGCCATGCTCGCAGGGCCCGTCATGGCCAGCGCGTTCCGTGTCGGCCTGCGCTGGGGCCAGTCGTGGTACGGGCTGCCCTTTTTGGCGGCTGGGCTGCTGCAGCTGTGCACGCTTTGTATTCTCGTCTACGTGCGGCAAAAGTAGATGCACCGTAATGGTGCTGTCGTATATTTATATCACTATTTAATATATTTCAAAGTCCAATTCGTCTGGTTCGTAGTCGTCGGGATCGTGAGGTGCAGGTCTTGGTCGGTCAATCATGTTGACGACTCGTCCCTTGTGCATCTCAATGATCTTGTCCATGTTCCTCAGCATCTCCATCCGACTTGTCACCGTAACCACCGTGCAGTCTGCAAAGGTAGTCTCGATAATGTCTTGGATGCGCTCGGCTGTCCCTTCATCGACATCACTCGTAATGTCGTCCACCAAAACAAGATGTGCGTCCAGGTTTTCCTTGCGCAGGATAGCCCTGGCGAGGAAGAGCAGTTGTTTCTCACCGTTGGACAAATGCGCCGAGTCGAGATTGGCGCTCAGGCCACCGCGGGATTGAACGAGCTCGGCAAGGCCGACACGCTCCAGAACGGCGAGAATTTCGGCATCACTGAGAGAATGCTCCGGTGTCGCCCACGGATCCAGATTTCGACGAATCGATCCAGGCAGTTGGACGCCACCTTGCGGAAGCGTAATGACGCTTTCACGAAGCACATCGGGCGGAATATTTTGCACGTTTGTGCCATCAATGTAAATTGTGCCCGCAGAGTCCAGCAGGGTCAAGATGGATAGTAAAAGTGAAGACTTTCCGCTTCCTGGTGGACCAATGATGGCAAGCTTGGATGCACTCGGCATCTGGACAGAGACGTTTCGAATGGCATCATTGTCGGTGTAGCACCCATCAAAGCCTGCCGTGACTGCATACATGTCAAATCTCCCGGTTGTCGTTTTCCAGTTGTCGAATTCTCGCCTGTACTGGATCTTTCGCTGCGGCGTTGCCGCCTCGGTCAGGAGCTTGAGTCGGTTCAGCGCAGCCCAGGGTGCCTGCAAGTTGACCCATCCATCGAAGAGACGACACACGACGGAGCCAAAGGAGACCAGGTTAAGCATCGCGAGGCCAATTGTCGTTTCTGAAATTGTATCAGCCAGACAAAGAGAGGTACCGACGCAGACAATGGCCAACGCGGCGACCATCGCGTCAATGACAAGATGGAGCCACCGCTGCATGCAAAACACGGCATAATGTCGTCGCAGTGAATTGTCAATGAGTTTCTGACAGTCTTTTAGAAAGACAGACTTCCACCTCATTGCTCGGATATGAATGATGCCCTGAGTCGTGAATCGAAAGTGGGCGAGAAGAGCGGCATCGGACTCTTGTACAAGAGATTGCACTTGGCTGTGGATGCTCAGATAATGATTCTGTAGGGCAAATACTGTAGCTGGAATTATAGGCAGAACGTTGATGACGTATCTATTGCATGTCAAGACGATCAAGACGTCACACGTTACCAGCGTTGCCAAGTAAATCGCCTGGACAAATATTTTTGGCAGCTGTTGTGTCAGTATCGACAGATCTTTACAAAAGAAGCCGGTCAGTTGAGCAGTGTCCATCTTGAACAGGCACGCGACGCTGGGACTGAATACACTCGTGACCATGTTCTGATGGAAATTGCGAGCCATAGCGGGAGCGCAGCGCAGGTAAAACAGACTGACTGACATGGCTGTCAGAATGGCTGGAAATATTGTGACTATTGCGTAGCCAACAAAGCAGTATTTATTCTCTGGCTCGGTCGACAGCCAGATGCGGATGTAAAGGGGCGGAAAGCGTTCCGAAATGGCGGCACAGACGAGTAACATGACACCAAAGGTAATTGCCTCCCACCCTGCCGCATCTGCAAGGAACCAGATCAGCCAGTCATCATTTTCGTCTTTTGTGGTATTGTTAAATTTCGGTTTCTCCTGATGCTCAGCTGCAGGTTCGTAAATTTCGCGGATAGACGATCGGTGCACGCGTTCAGGTACAGTGGCCGAAAAGCTTTGACTGGGCTGCTGGAGCGTTTCAACATGCCCTACGCCGTCTAGTGAATATGCGACGTCAGCCACTGCAAGCTGCGTTGCTTTGTTGGTAGTAATGATGGTAGTGACTCCTAGCAGACGCATGACGCCACCAGGACCAAAGAGGCGATCCAGGATGGCCATGGCCGTCTCGTCGTCATTGCCACGACAGGGTTCGTCCAATACAAGTAAATTTGGCCTGCCGTAAGCTGCCCGTGCCAGCTGAATTCGCTGCTTTTGCTCGAGAGTCAGGTTGTCGTTGTTTTTCCCAGGCATTCCCTCGCTAGCTGACACTTCTTCTTCCTCACTTATGAAGCATGCCCAAGTTATCTTTTTGTACCAGTCCTCGACATAGTCGTGCGTTCCGATAATATTGCTCCGAATGTCTTTTCCGACAAGCCACGGTGTGGCATCACAGAAGCCTGCTGGCCCTGGTGGCATGGTGACTAGGCCTTCATCCAAACGCTTCTCACCCAGGAGAACCCTAACCAGCGACGATTTGCCACAGCTGACGGGCCCATGAATCATGGTTACACCTCCAGGGGGGAAATGAATGGAAATGTTGCGTATGATTGGGGTCGAGCTTGCTCGATATGAAAGGCTGGCATTTCTTAGTTCCGGGATACAGGAACGCCATGTGGAGTAAATCCGGCCAATTTCTGTCACTGCATTTTCTTTTGCGTGAGAATCCGTAGAAAGACCCTTGACGGGCTCCCGCAGTAAGAATCGTTCGATCCGGCTGAAAGAAGCTGCGGTAACAGCGAAGCGAGGGACTTGCCGCAGAATTGTAACCACGGCGCCCGAAACTAGGGACACAAGCGACATGATTGTAAACACTTCGCAAGCTGAGTGCGAGTTTGGAAAGGCGATCCAAGACACGGAGCCAATCAGAACCAGCATCGGTGTTATGCTCTCGGCAAAAGTGTCTACAGATCTCAGCAATGCAGATCGATGCAATGGTTAAAAGTACAGCACTCACCCATGACATGCGAGGCAAATCGCAGTTTTCTTTTGAACGAGGATGACTGCATTTCCGCGGCATGAAGCTCTTGTATATTTGCCGATACAATCGGTGCAAGACCTATTGCTTTGATACTTTTGAGCTGAGCTGTTGCATTTGTTGTGACAGCTTGGCGATGCTCCACTTTGTCATCCCATGCGTCTCTGGCTGCAGCTTTGGAATATTTCATGCCGGCTGTGACGAAAGCGACGACTGTTTAATTAGTATGAGCCGTCCATCTTCGGGAGACCACTTACGAGAGCCCGGAACAAACACTAGTAAGCACCACAGGCCAACATAGCTATGGAGCAGGTAAGTGCCACATCCAACCTCGAGAAAGCTGACGGCAAAATCACAAAACTGTGTCGGCATTTCTTCGATGACGTCCAGATCAGTCTCCAGCTTGAATGCTTCTTCCTTCCGAAGCACCTCGCATTCTAGATGCATAGTCTTTTCGAAGATGGCTGAAACTAGTATTCCTCTCAGGCAAGTCGACACGCGATGGCAGATCTGTTTATAGTAGCCTTTGCATATCTGAAACCGTCAGCGGGCGTTTTGCGAGTTGGCATAGTACTTACGCCAACGGCAAGGTATACCAAAGCCGTGAGCGCCGTAACCCTAACAATGACATCGGGTGGAGGACGCCCACGCTTGACTAGTACAGTTACGTGCTGGATCAAAACAGGCTGAGAGAAAACAAAGACGAAGAGAGCCAAGCGAGGGGGGAGCACGCTAGCAAATTCCCCTTGAAGAGTCCGGATGCAGGCTTTGAGCAGCGGCCAGCGAGACTTTTTGTTTACTGGCTGTGTTAGTGACGCTCGGATAGCATGATTTGCTTGTGCTCACCTTTTACCCAGTGCGGCTGGAATCGACTAAAGAGTGCCGCCGAGTTTGAAGCGGGTTCCAACTCTGGAAGATGGTCCGGACGAATATTATTTCTGAAACCCAAGGAAAGAGTCGAGATGATCCAGTCTACGATGGACTGGCGGTGGAGCAGCGCGCGGCGGCCCTGCAGTCGTAATGATATCCGTCCCGAAATGAGGAAAAGAAGCTTGACAAGCGCAGTCGTTAGACACACAGCCGCCATGGTCCGCATATCACGTAACATGTACGAACGCATCCTGACGACGTCGAGCAGCGCCGTGGTTGCCGCGTACACGGTCGGCAGGACAGGCCAGTGGCCGCGAACGCGACCGATGAATAGCACGAGTACAACGGCAATGGCAGCCAGGAACATGACTGTTGCCGCTGCCATGGCGTACGGCGGTGCAGACGGCGATTTGCCCCATAGAATCGCGCCGATGAGATCGGTAGCAAAGACGCCACCGACGAGGGCAATCTCTAGGTAGAGCGTCCAGGTAATCCGGGCAGGCCCACGATCGCGGAGCGCCCGTCGCAAATAAAGTGGCGTGAAAAGCAGGACGGCGGCCGCGGGGACAATGGCAAAGACGACATTCTCAAAGAGGAGCGTGAGATGGCGATGGCCGGGCAAGCGGGGGCCAAACGTGTCGTCGCCAGGCCAGGCTGGGGGTGGCGACGGTACGGCCATGGGCCTGCACGATGCCAAAAGATGGTCACCGACACAGGATATGGAGATGAATGGATTACAGACGATGGCACACGTTGTCCAGATGCTGGCACTGGCAGTGGTTGGTTGAGCGAGCCATGCGCTGGCCAGTTTGTGGAGGACAGAAACAGACGCAGGCCGACGAGGGAGAGAAATGGCGCCAGTAGCGGGAATACGTGCGGCGGGCAGCAGCTCGAGCCTGGAGTTTGCACGGCGTCGATGAAGGCTCAATCGATGGGCATAATTTGGACGAATCCGATGCTACAGTAGTCAGTAAGTCATTATTACTCGTCATTTAAATTATCAATAAAGTGCCTATACTCTAATGACGAGTGAGCGGTTTACAGCCCCGACAGAGGTGCCACATGCCAGCGATGTATGTATGAGGGCCCAAAGCTATCATGCTAGGCGATGTCCGGGAAAATTCAGAAAAAAAAGGATGCAGTAAATAAACTGCAAAATAATTGAAATAAGCAGCAACTGTGCAAATCCAAGCATGCAAGCAACAGAATCACAGATGTGCGACGCGACTGATGCCGTGCAGCTTCACCTAGCAGTGAAGAGGCGCTAAAGTGAGAGCACTGCATTGCAATCACGGAGCTGCGAGCCGCACAAACGGAGCTTCTTCATCAATTTACCAGACACTTGATGGAAAATAAAATCTGCCTAAATTCTTCCTGCAGCGAGACAAGTCCCTGTACCACCACTCTTATCCATCTGCCATCACCTCCGTTGGGAGTCCGGATGTGACCAGCCTCAAGCGCCTGACTCACACCGTGCGACTCGACTCATCACTGCCGCAAACAACTTATACTCACCAAACCGCCACTCATCTCTCTGCTCCTCATTTCAAACATCATCACACAGAATTGACAATGGGCGGCTCTGCATTCTCCGTTGGCGCCGCTCCTCTGCGCACGCCGCGCATGCCACCTCACATCTACCACACCCAGAAGCAGCGCTACCAGGCCCTCTTGCGGCAGCTCTACGTGCATGTCGACTCGCCCATCGACGGACCCGGCAAGGCAGACTTTGGCGACATTGACTTTCTCGTCTTTCAGCGACGAGAAGATGCCCCGGTCGCGCCGCCACATCTCGAAAACACCAAGCCCGCGACCGAGCTGATCCACGAGGTGGCGACGCTGCTCGGCGCGGAGCGCACCATTGTCACCACCAGCGCGGCTTCGAACCTTGCCGTCCCGTGGCCCGCCGACCAAGTCTCCGAGACTGACGCTTCTGAGCAAAAGTACATCCAGGTCGACGTCCGCATATCGCCCAGCCTGGAATCGCACAGATGGATGCTCTTCAAGCACGCCCACGGCGACATCTGGAACCTCGTCGGCTCGCTGGTGCGGCCGTACGGGCTGACCATTGACGACGCGGGCATGTTTATCCGCATCCCCGAGGTCGAGGCCGTCTACAAGGCGCGCGCCAAGGTCCACCTCTCATCGGACCCGGACCGCGTGCTCGACTTTCTCGGGCTGCCTCGCACCGGCGCCTACGCGCGCATCTGGGTCGACGAGCCCTTTGCCGATCTCGACGCCATGTTTGAGTACGTCACCCACTGCCGCATGATGTACATTACACCGTCCGCCACCGGCCCGCCCGACCAGGCCAACCACGACGAGGGTCACAACCTGCTGAAGGATGTGCAGAACCTAAAGCACAATGACCGGCAGCGCATGCGCCAGCGGCCCGGCTTCAGACGCTGGATCGAGGAGTTTGTGCCGAGGTGCCGCCGCGAGGGGCGCTTCACGGTGCAAGGCACCGACAGAGGCAAAATCACCGACGAGGCGCTGGAGCAGTTTGGCGTGGGGACAGAGTTTGAGAGTCGACGACGCGAGTTTCTGCTAGAGAGACAGCGCGATTACATCTGGAACGGCATCATCAAGACGCAGATTCCCAGTCTGGAGCCGGGCGAAACGGACCAAAATACAATCACGGAACGGGCGTGTCTCGTCAAAGGCCTCAAGAGAGTTATTCTGGAGCGGGATGCGAGCTATGGGGTCGAGTTTAACGAGGACATGGTCGGCGAGGATGGGTTTTACAAGCTGGACAAGGTGAGGCGGTTTATTGACATGCACAAGGGTGAGGTGCGGGAGGCGGCCGTGGTGAGGCAGCATGCGACCTTTATGGAGAGTTTGGAGAAGAAGCACAAGGCAAGGCTGGAGAGAGACGCCAAGAAGCAGTTGGTACAAGAGGAGGAGCAGCAGCAGACACAGACGGAGGCATAGGACCACCACTGCATAGGAAAGGACAGATGCCCGGAACAGACCAGCACGTAACGAACACTTGCTAAATGACAGTCATCACTTGCTATAGATGCAGATATTTGCGTTGAATTGAAATCATCACTTGCGTTGAATTATCATTATCATTTTCTACAGATACAATCATCGCTGACATAAACACGCTCAACCTTGGACAGTGCACCGCCCGCGGCGCCTATACCACAACCATGCTCGCCTCATTCAGCCTCGTCGCCGTCAGCGCAATCATCTCGGCCACCCAGGCCTTTTCCCTGGCCCAGTCGTCCGTGCCGTCACGAAACATGGCCATGGCGCCCTCGAGCACCGCCAGGGCGACCGTGATGCCCACCTTGCCCATGCCGCCGCCGAGAAAGAACTCCGTCATCTGGCACATGTTGCGCGTCATGGCGACCCACGTGTCCTTGTGCGTGCGTCTCCGCGCGCGCAGCTCCTCGAACGCCGCGGACTGCGACTGCTGCTGCTGCTCGGCGAGGGTGCGGTAAGCGACAAACAGCAGCCAGTGGCTGACCATGACGCCCGTCCAGTACGTCATGACCAGGTAGGCGGTGCTAAACGTCGGAAACATGTACGAGATGGGAAAGGGCTTGCCGAGGCCGGCGTCGTCGTCCTGCGCGCTCGCGAGCGTGCAAAACGTGGACCAGTACGGCGGGCCGGCAATGTGCGCCTCAAAGGACACGTACCAGGCGCCGAGGCTGACGAGCACGGCGTTGCAGCGCTCAATCAGCATGTCGCACTGCGCGGCGATGTGCGTCGTGTCGGCCGTGTCGCGGAGCATGTCGTCGGCGAGGCGCTGCAGCCGCGGCAGGTCGAGCACGCAATCGAGGCACCTGTCGAGCAGGTTCTTTGGGTACACGCTCCACGGGCGCTCGCGCCAGACGTCGTCGGAGAGGAACGTGTCGGAGTGCTTGATGAGCGTGGTGATGATGATTTGGCGCCGCAGGCCCAGAAACAGGCTGTGCGCCAGCGGCGTCTTGTTGGCGTCGGGCCCGCGCAGCTTGAGCAGCATCATGGCGCCCGTCATGTGCTTGCTGTAGGCGGTGCCGCCGTTGGGCTGCTCCTGGCGCTGCGCCTCGGAGCGCGGGTGGTACGACGGCGCCATTGGCTTCTCGGTGAGCTCGTAGATGCCGAGGGCGAGGCACGCGGCGAGAGTGTCGTCGCTGAGGCGGGTCGCGGGGCTGGCGATGGCGTTGCGCAGGTGCTCGAGGCTCTTGAGGTAGAGCTCCATGCTCTGCGCGACGAGGCGCGCGTCGTTGTGGTCGCGGCCGATCTGGGCCGAGGCAAAGGCGGCGATGGAGGTCTGCAGCGCCGGCAGCGTCGAGGGCCGGCCCTGCAGCTGCAGCAGCCAGTTGCCGGTGACGTAGCCGACGTTGTCGGCGGCGCCCATGCCCTGCCGCGGCATGTAGGCGTGCATGAAGACGTGGTGCAGCTGCTGCCACAGCGACGGCATCAGGGGGATGCGCTGGACGTCGAGGCCGCCGAGGAGGCTCACGTCGGAGCCGGTGGAGGCGGGAGAGGAGGAGGAATCATTGCTGGCGCGGGCTGGGCGCGAGCGCACGTCGACGCGGAGCAAATCCGATCTTTCGGGAGATGATGTGGCTGCTAATGTTTTGTTGGGAGAGGCGCCTTTCCATCGGCCCTGGTAGGTCAGCGTGCCGTCGTCCTTGGCGGCGCTGCTGCTGTCGGGCAGGACGACATTGTCGGAGAAGACGTAGGCGGTCTTGCGGGCGTATCCTCCGCAGATGCGTTTGGACTTGGAGCAGTTGCCGCAGAATGGCTTGGCGAGGTCGCACTGGGATGGGGAGGTCAGCTTGGGGAGCTGTTCTCGACAGGTGGGGAGCTTGTACCTTTATCTTGCGCTTGAGACAGGTGTTGCAGGCCTTGGAGCGACCAGGGACACCGACCATGATGCGAGCGCGCGAGGGAGGGGTCGATTACTGCCAAGTGACCCTGCTGGTAGTAGAGGGGCATGTGTTGCTTTTAGCTGGATGCATGGTCGGAATAGGAAAGATTGCGCGAGGTAGGGCGCGGCGATTTGAGGACGAGGCTGAGTGGCGACGTCAGCGGGCGGCATCGCCGACTCCACTGGGGTTTTAGGCGCATCGCAGGGCTGACGGCGGTTAGGCTGATGATTTGCTGTGATTGATTCGTTTGAGTTTCGCGATCGGTTTGGTTTTCATTACGGTTTGCGTAATCCATGGCGCAGTCTTTGGAATGGCGATGCTGCTTTGCGGCGCGAGGGTAGAGACTTGATGGGCGGCGCTTGCACAAACTACGGCACCAGAATTGATTGCAATAAAATTATGGGAGAAATTCCAACCCGTCCTGTACATGACGATAATCGAGTTGCATTTTACATGATTTTTTGAGCAGCTGAGAAAAAACAAGACTCCTCATTATGAAGCTTCCATCAGTATTTCACTCGCTCAGCTTTGTAGAGTCCACCAAAATATAGAGGGCCAGCCTATAACGTCCGCTAAGGCCCTGATCATGAGACTACGACTAAGTCATACGAGGCGACTCCTCACAGTAGAGTTTCTTAGCGTTTTAGGTGGGGATATTACTTAATATACTATCTCTACTTAATAACCCTATAGGTAGTGTATTTTAGTATTAGCTAATTATTCTTAGCTTCTAGTAACTTACTACCTTTACTAGTAACTTTCTAAGAGGTATTAGAGAAAACTCTACCCCTTAATTATATAGTATTTATACTAAATTAATAAGTAATTCCTTCTATAATAACTAATAATAAAGGTAACTTATAGGCTATAAATATTTAATAGACCTCTTAAG